>JAVTVY010026292.1:0-115574 GCA_036873755.1 Hanleya hanleyi | reverse complement strand
ATACATCAGATGTATATACCATATCCACCTGTCATGTACATCAGATGTATGTACCATATCTACCTGTCATATACATCAGATGTATGTACCATATCCACCTGTCATGTACATCAGATGTATGTACCATATCCACCTGTCATATACATCAGATGTATGTACCATATCCACCTGTCATATACATCAGATGTATGTCCCATATCCACCTGTCATTTACATCAGATGTAGGTACCATATCCACCTGTCACATACATCAGATGTATGTACCATATCCACCTGTCATATACATCAGATGTATGTCCCATATCCACCTGTCATTTACATCAGATGTATGTACCATATCCACCTGTCACATACATCAGATGTATGTCCCATATCCACCTGTCATTTACATCAAATGTATGTACCATATCCACCTGTCATATACATCAGATGTATGTACTATATCCACCTGTCATGTAGATCAGATGTATGTACCATATCCACCTGCCATGTACATCAGATGTACATACCATATCCGCCTGTCATGTACATCAGATGTATGTACCATATCTACCTGTCATTTACATCAGATGTACGTACCATATCCACCTGTCACATACATCAGATGTACCATACCCGCCTGTCATGTACATCAGATGCCAATACCATATCCGCCTGTCATGTACATCAGATGTATGTCCCATATCCACCTGTCATTTATATCAGATGTATGCACCATATCCACCTGTCATTTACATCAGATGTATGTACCATATCCACCTGTCACATACATCAGATGTATGTACCATATCCACCTGTCATGTACATCAGATGTATGTACCATATCCACCTGCCATATACATCAGATGTATGTACCATATCCACCTGTCATATACATCAGATGTATGTCCCATATCCACCTGTCATTTACATCAGATGTATGTACCATATCCACCTGTCATATACATCAGATGTATGTCCCATATCCACCTGTCATTTACATCAGATGTATGTACCATATCCACCTGTCATATACATCAGATGTATGTACTATATCCACCTATCATGTAGATCAGATGTATGTACCATATCCACCTGTCATGTACATCAGATGTACATACCATATCCGCCTGTCATGTACATCAGATGTATGTACCATATCTACCTGTCATTTACATCAGATGTATATACCATATCCACCTGTCATATACATCAGATGTATGTACCATATCCACCTGTCATGTACATCAGATGTATATATCATATCCACCTGTCATGTACATCAGATGTATGTACAATATCCACCTGTTATATACATCAGATGTATATACCATATCCATCTGTTATATACATCAGATGTATATACCATATCCACCTGTCATGTACATCAGATGTATGTACCATATCCATCTGTTATATACATCAGATGTATATACCATATCCACCTGCCATATACATCAGATGTATGTACCATATCCATCTGCTATATACATCAGATGTATATACCATATCCACCTGCCATGTACATCAGACGTATGTATGCTATGTCCACCTGTCATATACATCAGATGTATGTACCATATCCATCTGTCACGTACATCAGATGTATGTACCATATCCACCTGTCACGTACATCAGATGTATGTACCATATCCACCTGTCATATACATCAGATGTATGCACCATATCCACCTGCCACGTACATAAGATGTATGTACCATATCCACCTGTCATATACATCAGATGTATGTCCCATATCCACCTGTCATTTACATCAGATGTATGTACCATATCCACCTGTCACATACATCAGATGTATGTCCCATATCCACCTGTCATTTACATCAGATGTATGTACCATATCCACCTGTCATATACATCCGATGTATGTACTATATCCACCTGTCATGTAGATCAGATGTATGTACCATATCCACCTGTCATGTAGATCAGATATCAGTACCAAATTCGCCTGTCATGTACATCAGATGTATGTATGCTATGTCCACCTGTCATATACTTCAGATGTATGTCCCATATCCACCTGTCATTTACATCAGATGTATGTACCATATCCACCTGTCACATACATCAGATGTATGTACCATATCCACCTGTCATGTACATCAGATGTATGTACCATATCCACCTGTCATGTAGATCAGATGTATGTACCATATCCACCTGTCATGTACATCAGATGTATATACCATATCCACCTGTCATATACATCAGATGTATGTACCTTATTCACCTGTCATGTAGATCAGATGTATATACCATATCCACCTGTCACGTACATCAGATGTATGTACCATATCCACCTGTCATGTAGATCAGATATCAGTACCAAATTCGCCTGTCATGTACATCAGATGTATGTATGCTATGTCCACCTGTCATATACTTCAGATGTATGTCCCATATCCACCTGTAATTTACATCAGATGTATCTACCATATCCACCTGTCACATACATCAGATGAATGTACCATATCCACCTGTCATGTACATCAGATGTATGTACCATATCCACCTGTCATATACATCAGATGTATGTACCATATCCACCTGTCATATACATCAGATGTATGTACCATATCCACCTGTCATATACATCAGATGTATGTCCCATATCCACCTGTCATTTACATCAGATGTAGGTACCATATCCACCTGTCACATACATCAGATGTATGTACCATATCCACCTGTCATATACATCAGATGTATGTCCCATATCCACCTGTCATTTACATCAGATGTATGTACCATATCCACCTGTCACATACATCAGATGTATGTCCCATATCCACCTGTCATTTACATCAGATGTATGTACCATATCCACCTGTCATTTACATCAGATGTATGTACTATATCCACCTGTCATGTAGATCAGATGTATGTACCATATCCACCTGTCATGTACATCAGATGTACATACCATATCCGCCTGTCATGTACATCAGATGTATGTACCATATCTACCTGTCATTTACATCAGATGTATGTACCATATCCACCTGTCACATACATCAGATGTACCATACCCGCCTGTCATGTACATCAGATGCCCATACCATATCCGCCTGTCATGTACATCAGATGTATGTCCCATATCCACCTGTTATTTATATCAGATGTATGTACCATATCCACCTGTCATTTACATCAGATGTATGTACCATATCCACCTGTCACATACATCAGATGTATGTACCATATCCACCTGTCATGTACATCAGATGTATGTACCATATCCACCTGCCATATACATCAGATGTATGTACCATATCCACCTGTCATATACATCAGATGTATGTCCCATATCCACCTGTCATTTACATCAGATGTATGTACCATATCCATCCGTCACATACATCAGATGTATATCCCATATCCACCTGTCATTTACATCAGATGTATGTACCATATCCACCTGTCATATACATCAGATGTATGTACTATATCCACCTGTCATGTAGATCAGATGTATGTACCATATCCACCTGTCATGTACATCAGATGTACATACCATATCCGCCTGTCATGTACATCAGATGTATGTACCATATCTACCTGTCATTTACATCAGATGTATATACCATATCCACCTGTCATATTCATCAGATGTATGTACCATATCCACCTGTCATGTACATCAGATGTATATATCATATCCACCTGTCATGTACATCAGAGGTATGTACAATATCCACCTGTTATATACATCAGATGTATATACCATATCCATCTGTTATATACATCAGATGTATATACCATATCCACCTGTCATGTACATCAGATGTATGTACCATATCCATCTGTTATATACATCAGATGTATATACCATATCCACCTGCCATATACATCAGATGTATGTACCATATCCATCTGCTATATACATCAGATGTATATACCATATCCACCTGTCATGTACATCAGATGTATGTATGCTATGTCCACCTGTCATATACATCAGATGTATGTACCATATCCATCTGTCACGTACATCAGATGTATGTACCATATCCACCTGTCACGTACATCAGATGTATGTACCATATCCACCTGTCATATACATCAGATGTATGCACCATATCCACCTGCCACGTACATAAGATGTATGTACCATATTCACCTGTCATATACATCAGAGGTATGTACCATATCCACCTGTTATATAGATCAGATGTATATACCATATCCACCTGTCATGTACATCAGATGTATATACCATATCCACCTGTCATATACATCAGATGTATGTACCTTATTCACCTGTCATGTAGATCAGATGTATATACCATATCCACCTGTCACGTACATCAGATGTATGTACCATATCCACCTGTCATGTAGATCAGATATCAGTACAAAATTCGCCTGTCATGTACATCAGATGTATGTATGCTATGTCCACCTGTCATATACTTCAGATGTATGTCCCATATCCACCTGTCATTTACATCAGATGTATGTACCATATCCACCTGTCACATAAATCAGATGTATGTACCATATCCACCTGTCATGTACATCAGATGTATGTACCATATCCACCTGTCATATACATCAGATGTATGTACCATATCCACCTGTCATATACATCAGATGTATGTACCATATCCACCTGTCATATACATCAGATGTATGTACCATATCCACCTGTCATTTACATCAGATGTATGTACCATATCCACCTGTCACATACATCAGATGTATGTACCATATCCACCTGTCATATACATCAGATGTATGTCCCATATCCACCTGTCATTTACATCAGATGTATGTACCATATCCACCTGTCATATACATCAGATGTATGTACTATATCCACATGTCATGTACATCAGATGTATGTACTATATCCACCTGTCATGTAGATCAGATGTATGTACCATATCCACCTGTCATGTACATCAGATGTACATACCATATCCGCCTGTCATGTACATCAGATGTATGTACCATATCTACCTGTCATTTACATCAGATGTATGTACCATATCCACCTGTCATATACATCAGATGTATGTACTATATCCACCTGTCATGTAGATCAGATGTATGTACCATATCCACCTGTCATGTACATCAGATGTACATACCATATCCGCCTGTCATGTACATCAGATGTATGTACCATATCTACCTGTCATTTACATCAGATGTACGTACCATATCCACCTGTCACATACATCAGACGTACCATACCCGCCTGTCATGTACATCAGATGCCAATACCATATCCGCCTGTCATGTACATCAGATGTATGTCCCATATCCACCTATCATTTATATCAGATGTATGCACCATATCCACCTGTCATTTACATCAGATGTATGTACCATATCCACCTGTCACATACATCAGATGTATGTACCATATCCACCTGTCATGTACATCAGATGTATGTACCATATCCACCTGTCATATACATCAGATGTATGTACCATATCCACCTGTCATATACATCAGATGTATGTCCCATATCCACCTGTCATTTACATCAGATGTATGTACCATATCCACCTGTCACATACATCAGATGTATGTCCCATATCCACCTGTCATTTACATCAGATGTATGTACCATATCCACCTGTCATATACATCAGATGTATGTACTATACCCACCTGCCATGTAGATCAGATGTATGTACCATATCCACCTGTCATGTACATCAGATGTACATACCATATCCGCCTGTCATGTAAATCAGATGTATGTACCATATCTACCTGTCATTTACATCAGATGTATATACCATATCCACCTGTCATATTCATCAGATGTATGTACCATATCCACCTGTCATGTACATCAGATGTATATATCATATCCACCTGTCATGTACATCAGATGTATGTACAATATCCACCTGTTATATACATCAGATGTATATACCATATCCATCTGTTATATACATCAGATGTATATACCATATCCACCTGTCATGTACATCAGATGTATGTACCATATCCATCTGTTATATACATCAGATGTATATACCATATCCACCTGCCATATACATCAGATGTATGTACCATATCCATCTGCTATATACATCAGATGTATATACCATATCCACCTGTCATGTACATCAGATGTATGTATGCTATGTCCACCTGTCATATACATCAGATGTATGCACCATATCCATCTGTCAGGTACATCAGATGTATGTACCATATCCACCTGTCACGTACATCAGATGTATGTACCATATCCACCTGTCATATACATCAGATGTATGCACCATATCCACCTGCTACGTGCATAAGATGTATGTACCATACCCACCTGTCATATACATCAGAGATATGTACCATATCCACCTGTTATATAGATCAGATGTATATACCATATCCACCTGTCATGTACATCAGATGTATATACCATATCCACCTGTCATATACATCAGATGTATGTACCTTATTCACCTGTCATGTAGATCAGATGTATATACCATATCCACCTGTCACGTACATCAGATGTATGTACCATATCCACCTGTCATGTAGATCAGATATCAGTACCAAATTCGCCTGTCATGTACATCAGATGTATGTACCATATCCACCTGTCACGTACATCAGATGTATGTACCATATCCACCTGTCATATACATCAGATGTATGCACCATATCCACCTGTCATGTACATCAGATGTATGTACCATATCCACCTGTCACGTACATCAGATGTATGTACCATATCCACCTGCCACGTACATAAGATGTATGTACCATATCCACCTGTCATATACATCAGAGGTATGTACCATATCCACCTGTTATATAGATCAGATGTATATACCATATCCACCTGTCATGTACATCACATGTATATACCATATCCACCTGTCATATACATCAGATGTATGTACCTTATTCACCTGTCATGTAGATCAGATGTATATACCATATCCACCTGTCACGTACATCAGATGAATGTACCATATCCACCTGTCATGTAGATCAGATATCAGTACCAAATTCGCCTGTCATGTACATCAGATGTATGTATGCTATGTCCACCTGTCATATACTTCAGATGTATGTCCCATATCCACCTGTAATTTACATCAGATGTATGTACCATATCCACCTGTCACATACATCAGATGAATGTACCATATCCACCTGTCATGTACATCAGATGTATGTACCATATCCACCTGTCATTTATATCAGATGTATGCACCATATCCACCTGTCATTTACATCAGATGTATGTACCATATCCACCTGTCACATACATCAGATGTATGTACCATATCCACCTGTCATGTACATCAGATGTATGTACCATATCCACCTGCCATATACATCAGATGTATGTACCATATCCACCTGTCATATACATCAGATGTATGTCCCATATCCACCTGTCATTTACATCAGATGTATGTACCATATCCATCCGTCACATACATCAGATGTATATCCCATATCCACCTGTCATTTACATCAGATGTATGTACCATATCCACCTGTCATATACATCAGATGTATGTACTATATCCACCTGTCATGTAGATCAGATGTATGTACCATATCCACCTGTCATGTACATCAGATGTACATACCATATCCGCCTGTCATGTACATCAGATGTATGTACCATATCTACCTGTCATTTACATCAGATGTATATACCATATCCACCTGTCATATACATCAGATGTATGTACCATATCCACCTGTCATGTACATCAGATGTATATATCATATCCACCTGTCATGTACATCAGATGTATGTACAATATCCACCTGTTATATACATCAGATGTATATACCATATCCATCTGTTATATACATCAGATGTATATACCATATCCACCTGTCATGTACATCAGATGTATGTACCATATCCATCTGTTATATACATCAGATGTATATACCATATCCACCTGCCATATACATCAGATGTATGTACCATATCCATCTGCTATATACATCAGATGTATATACCATATCCACCTGTCATGTACATCAGATGTATGTATGCTATGTCCACCTGTCATATACATCAGATGTATGTACCATATCCATCTGTCACGTACATCAGATGTATGTACCATATCCACCTGTCACGTACATCAGATGTATGTACCATATCCACCTGTCATATACATCAGATGTATGCACCATATCCACCTGCCACGTACATAAGATGTATGTACCATATCCACCTGTCATATACATCAGAGGTGTGTACCATATCCACCTGTTATATAGATCAGATGTATATACCATATCCACCTGTCATGTACATCAGATGTATATACCATATCCACCTGTCATATACATCAGATGTATGTACCTTATTCACCTGTCATGTAGATCAGATGTATATACCATATCCACCTGTCACGTACATCAGATGTATGTACCATATCCACCTGTCATGTAGATCAGATATCAGTACCAAATTCGCCTGTCATGTACATCAGATGTATGTATGCTATGTCCACCTGTCATATACTTCAGATGTATGTCCCATATCCACCTGTCATTTACATCAGATGTATGTACCATATCCACCTGTCACATACATCAGATGTATGTACCATATCCACCTGTCATGTACATCAGATGTATGTACCATATCCACCTGTCATATACATCAGATGTATGTACCATATCCACCTGTCATATACATCAGATGTATGTACCATATCCACCTGTCATATACATCAGATGTATGTACCATATCCACCTGTCATATACATCAGATGTATGTACCATATCCACCTGTCATATACATCAGATGTATGTACCATATCCACCTGTCATATACATCAGATGTATGTCCCATATCCACCTGTCATTTACATCAGATGTAGGTACCATATCCACCTGTCACATACATCAGATGTATGTACCATATCCACCTGTCATATACATCAGATGTATGTCCCATATCCACCTGTCATTTACATCAGATGTATGTACCATATCCACCTGTCACATACATCAGATGTATGTCCCATATCCACCTGTCATTTACATCAGATGTATGTACCATATCCACCTGTCATATACATCAGATGTATGTCCCATATCCACCTGCCACGTACATAAGATGTATGTACCATATCCACCTGTCATATACATCAGAGGTATGTACCATATCCACCTGTTATATAGATCAGATGTATATACCATATCCACCTGTCATGTACATCAGATGTATATACCATATCCACCTGTCATATACATCAGATGTATGTACCTTATTCACCTGTCATGTAGATCAGATGTATATACCATATCCACCTGTCACGTACATCAGATGTATGAAACATATCCACCTGTCATGTAGATCAGATATCAGTACCAAATTCGCCTGTCATGTACATCAGATGTATGTATGCTATGTCCACCTGTCATATACTTCAGATGTATGTCCCATATCCACCTGTCATTTACAGCAGATGTATGTACCACTTCCACCTGTCATATACATCAGATGTATGTACCATATCCATCTGTCATATACATCAGATGTATGTCCCATATCCATCTGTCATTTACATCAGATGTATGTACCATATCCACCTGTCACATACATCAGATGTATGTACCATATCCACCTGTCATATACATCAGATGTATGTCCCATATCCACCTGTCATTTACATCAGATGTATGTACCATATCCACCTATCACATACATCAGATGTATGTCCCATATCCACCTGTCATTTACATCAGATGTATGTACCATATCCACCTGTCATATACATCAGATGTATGTACTATATCCACCTGTCATGTAGATCAGATGTATGTACCATATCCACCTGTCATGTACATCAGATGTACATACCATATCCGCCTGTCATGTACATCAGATGTATGTACCATATCTACCTGTCATTTACATCAGATGTACGTACCATATCCACCTGTCACATACATCAGATGTACCATACCCGCCTGTCATGTACATCAGATGCCAATACCATATCCGCCTGTCATGTACATCAGATGTATGTCCCATATCCACCTGTCATTTATATCAGATGTATGCACCATATCCACCTGTCATTTACATCAGATGTATGTACCATATCCACCTGTCACATACATCAGATGTATGTACCATATCCACCTGTCATGTACATCAGATGTATGTCCCATATCCACCTGTCATTTACATCAGATGTATGTACCATATCCACCTGTCACATACATCAGATGTATGTCCCATATCCACCTGTCATTTACATCAGATGTATGTACCATATCCACCTGTCATATACATCAGATGTATGTACTATATCCACCTGTCATGTAGATCAGATGTATGTACCATATCCACCTGTCATGTACATCAGATGTACATACCATATCCACCTGTCATGTACATCAGATGTATGTACCATATCTACCTGTCATTTACATCAGATGTATATACCATATCCACCTGTCATATACATCAGATGTATGTACCATATCCACCTGTCATGTACATCAGATGTATATATCATATCCACCTGTCATGTACATCAGATGTATGTACAATATCCACCTGTTATATACATCAGATGTATATACCATATCCATCTGTTATATACATCAGATGTATATACCATATCCACCTGTCATGTACATCAGATGTATGTACCATATCCATCTGTTATATACATCAGATGTATATACCATATCCACCTGCCATATACATCAGATGTATGTACCATATCCATCTGCTATATACATCAGATGTATATACCATATCCACCTGTCATGTACATCAGACGTGTGTATGCTATGTCCACCTGTCATATACATCAGATGTATGTACCATATCCATCTGTCACGTACATCAGATGTATGTACCATATCCACCTGTCACGTACATCAGATGTATGTACCATATCCACCTGTCATATACATCAGATGTATGCACCATATCCACCTGCCACGTACATAAGATGTATCTACCATATCCACCTGTCATATACATCAGATGTATGTCCCATATCCACCTGTCATTTACATCAGATGTACGTACCATATCCACCTGTCACATACATCAGATGTATGTCCCATATCCACCTGTCATTTACATCAGATGTATGTACCATATCCACCTGTCATATACATCAGATGTATGTACTATATCCACCTGTCATGTAGATCAGATGTATGTACCATATCCACCTGTCATGTAGATCAGATATCAGTACCAAATTCGCCTGTCATGTACATCAGATGTATGTATGCTATGTCCACCTGTCATATACTTCATATGTATGTCCCATATCCACCTGTCATTTACATCAGATGTATGTACCATATCCACCTGTCACATACATCAGATGTATGTACCATATCCACCTGTCATGTAGATCAGATGTATGTACCATATCCACCTGTCATGTACATCAGATGTATGTACCATATCCACCTGTCATGTACATCAGATGTATATACCATATCCACCTGTCATATACATCAGATGTATGTACCTTATTCACCTGTCATGTAGATCAGATGTATATACCATATCCACCTGTCACGTACATCAGATGTATGTACCATATCCACCTGTCATGTAGATCAGATATCAGTACCAAATTCGCCTGTCATGTACATCAGATGTATGTATGCTATGTCCACCTGTCATATACTTCAGATGTATGTCCCATATCCACCTGTCATTTACATCAGATGTATGTACCATATCCACCTGTCACATACATCAGATGTATGTACCATATCCACCTGTCATGTACATCAGATGTATGTACCATATCCACCTGTCATTTACATCAGATGTATGTACCATATCCACCTGTCACATACATCAGATGTATGTACCATATCCACCTGTCATGTAGATCAGATGTATGTACCATATCCACCTGTCATGCACATCAGATGTATGTACCATATCCACCTGTCATGTACATCAGATGTATATACCATATCCACCTGTCAGGTAGATCAGATGTATGTATCATATCCACCTGTCATGTACATCGAATGTATATACCATATCCACCTGTCACGTACATCAGATGTATGCCATATCCACCTGGTATGTAGATCAGATATCAGTACCAAATTCGCCTGTCATGTACATCAGATGTATGTATGCTATGTCCACCTGTCATATACTTCAGATGTATGTCCCATATCCACCTGTCATTTACATCAGATATTATGCCATATCCACCTGTCACATACATCAGATGTATGTACCATATCCACCTGTCTGTGTACATCAGATGTATGCTCATATCCACCTGTCATATACATCAGATGTATGTACCATATCCACCTGTCATATACATCAGATGTATGTACCATATCCACCTGTCATATACATCCCAGATGTGTGTCCACCCTCCTGCAACAATTGCATCAGATGTGTATGCCATATCACCTGTGCATACGTCAGATCGCGTAACCGCCACTGCCTGTCATATACAGTCAGATGTGTGTCCCATATCCACCTGTCATTTACATCAGATGTATGTACCATATCCACCTGTCACATACATCAGATGTATGTCCCATATCCACCTGTCATTTACATCAAATGTATGTACCATATCCACCTGTCATATACATCAGATGTATGTACTATATCCACCTGTCATGTAGATCAGATGTATGTACCATATCCACCTGCCATGTACATCAGATGTACATACCATATCCGCCTGTCATGTACATCAGATGTATGTACCATATCTACCTGTCATTTACATCAGATGTACGTACCATATCCACCTGTCACATACATCAGATGTACCATACCCGCCTGTCATGTACATCAGATGCCAATACCATATCCGCCTGTCATGTACATCAGATGTATGTCCCATATCCACCTGTCATTTATATCAGATGTATGCACCATATCCACCTGTCATTTACATCAGATGTATGTACCATATCCACCTGTCACATACATCAGATGTATGTACCATATCCACCTGTCATGTACATCAGATGTATGTACCATATCCACCTGTCATATACATCAGATGTATGTACCATATCCACCTGTCATATACATCAGATGTATGTCCCATATCCACCTGTCATTTACATCAGATGTATGTACCATATCCACCTGTCACATACATCAGATGTATGTCCCATATCCACCTGTCATTTACATCAGATGTATGTACCATATCCACCTGTCATATACATCAGATGTATGTACTATATCCACCTGTCATGTAGATCAGATGTATGTACCATATCCACCTGTCATGTACATCAGATGTACATACCATATCCGCCTGTCATGTACATCAGATGTATGTACCATATCTACCTGTCATTTACATCAGATGTATATACCATATCCACCTGTCATATTCATCAGATGTATGTACCATATCCACCTGTCATGTACATCAGATGTATATATCATATCCACCTGTCATGTACATCAGATGTATGTACAATATCCACCTGTTATATACATCAGATGTATATACCATATCCATCTGTTATATACATCAGATGTATATACCATATCCACCTGTCATGTACATCAGTTGTATGTACCATATCCATCTGTTATATACATCAGATGTATATACCATATCCACCTGCCATATACATCAGATGTATGTACCATATCCATCTGCTATATACATCAGATGTATATACCATATCCACCTGTCATGTACATCAGATGTACCATATCCACCTGTCATGTAGATCAGGTGTATGTACCATATCCACCTGATATGTAAATCAGATGTATGTACCATATCCACCTGTCATGTACATCAGATGTATGTACCATATCCACCTGGTATGTACATCAGATGTATGTCCCATATCCACCTGTCATGTACATTAGATGTATGTACCATATCCACCTGTCATGTAGATCAGATTATATACCATATCCACCTGTCATGTAGATCAGATGTATGTACCATATCCACCTGATATGTACATCAGATGTATGTACCATATCCACCTGTACATCAGATGCCCATACCATATCCGCCTGTCATGTACATCAGATGTATGTCCCATATCCACCTGTTATTTATATCAGATGTATGTACCATATCCACCTGTCATTTACATCAGATGTATGTACCATATCCACCTGTCACATACATCAGATGTATGTACCATATCCACCTGCCATATACATCAGATGTATGTACCATATCCACCTGTCACATACATCAGATGTACCATATCCGCCTGTCATGTACATCAGATGCACATACCATATCCACCTGTCATGCACATCAGATGTATGTCCCATATCCACCTGTCATTCACATCAGATGTATGTACCATATCCACCTGTCATGTACATCAGATGTATGTACCATATCCACCTGCCATATACATCAGATGTATGTCCCATATCCACCTGTCACATACATCAGATGTACCATATCCGCCTGTCATGTACATCAGATGCACATACCATATCCGCCTGTCATGCACATCAGATGTATGTCCCATATCCACCTGTCATTCACATCAGATGTATGTACCATATCCACCTGTCATATACATCAGATGTATGTGCCATATCCACCTGTCATATACATCAGATGTATGTACCATATCCGCCTGTCATGTACATCAGATGTATTTATCATTTCCACCTGTCATATACATCAGATGTATGTACCATATCCACCTGTCATATACATCAGATGTATGTACCATATCCACCTGTCATATACATCAGATGTATGTACCATATCCACCTGTCATATACATCAGATGTATGTACCATATCCACCTGTCATATACATCAGATGTATGTACCATATCCACCTGTCATAAACATCAGATGTAGGTCCCATATCCACCTGTCATTTACATCAGATGTATGTACCATATCCACCTGTCATATACATCAGATGTATGTCCCATATCCACCTGTCATTTACATCAGATGTATGTACCATATCCACCTATCACATACATCAGATGTATGTCCCATATCCACCTGTCATTTACATCAGATGTATGTACCATATCCACCTGTCATATACATCAGATGTATGTACTATATCCACCTGTCATGTAGATCAGATGTATGTACCATATCCACCTGTCATGTACATCAGATGTACATACCATATCCGCCTGTCATGTACATCAGATGTATGTACCATATCTACCTGTCATTTACATCAGATGTATGTACCATCCGCCTGTCACATACATCAGATGTATCATATCCGCCTGTCATGTACATCAGATGCACATACCATATCCGCCTGTCATGTACATCAGATGTATGTCCCATATCCACCTGCCATTTACATCAGATGTATGTACCATATCCACCTGTCATTTACATCAGATGTATGTACCATATCCAACTGTCATATACATCAGATGTATGTACCATATCCGCCTGTCATATACATCAGATGTATGTACCATATCCACATGTCATATACATCAGATGTATGTACCATATCCACCTGTCATATACATCAGATGTATGTACCATATTCAACTGTCATATACATCAGATGTATGTACCATATCCACCTGTCATATACATCAGATGTATGTACCATATCCACCTGTCATATACATCAGATGTATGTACCATATCCACCTGTCATATACATCAGATGTATGTACCATATCCACCTGTCATATACATCAGATGTATGTACCATATCCACATGTCAAATACATCAGATGTATGTACCATATCCACCTGTCATATACATCAGATGTATGTACCATATCCACCTGTCATGTACATCAGATGCACATACCATATGCCCCTGTCATGTACATCAGATGTATGTCCCATATCCACCTGCCCTTTACATCAGATGTATGTACCATATCCACCTGTCATATACATCAGATGTATGTACCATATCCACCCGTCATATACATCAGATGTATGTACCATATCCATCTGTCACATACATCAGATTTATGTGCCATATCCACCTGTCATTTACATCAGATGTATATACTATATCCTCCTGTCATGTACATCAGATGTACATACCATATCCGCCTGTCATGTACATCAGATGTATGTACCATATCCACCTGTCATATACATCAGATGTATGTACCATATCCACCTGTCATATACATCAGATATATGTCCCATATCCACCTGTCATTTACATCAGATGTATGTACCATATCCACATATCACATACATCAGATGTATGTCCCATATCCACCTGTCATTTACATCAGATGTATGTACCATATCCACCTGTCATATACATCAGATGTATGTACTATATCCACCTGTCATGTAGATCAGATGTATGTACCATATCCACCTGTCATGTACATCAGATGTACATACCATATCCGCCTGTCATGTACATCAGATGTATGTACCATATCTACCTGTCATTTACATCAGATGTATATACCATATCCACCTGTCATATACATCAGATGTATGTACCATATCCACCTGTCATGTACATCAGATGTATATATCATATCCACCTGTCATGTACATCAGATGTATGTACAATATCCACCTGTTATATACATCAGATGTATATACCATATCCATCTGTTATATACATCAGATGTATATACCATATCCACCTGTCATGTACATCAGATGTATGTACCATATCCATCTGTTATATACATCAGATGTATATACCATATCCACCTGCCATATACATCAGATGTATGTACCATATCCATCTGCTATATACATCAGATGTATATACCATATCCACCTGTCATGTACATCAGACGTATGTATGCTATGTCCACCTGTCATATACATCAGATGTATGTACCATATCCATCTGTCACGTACATCAGATGTATGTACCATATCCACCTGTCACGTACATCAGATGTATGTACCATATCCACCTGTCATATACATCAGATGTATGCACCATATCCACCTGCCACGTACATAAGATGTATCTACCATATCCACCTGTCATATACATCAGATGTATGTCCCATATCCACCTGTCATTTACATCAGATGTATGTACCATATCCACCTGTCACATACATCAGATGTATGTCCCATATCCACCTGTCATTTACATCAGATGTATGTACCATATCCACCTGTCATATACATCAGATGTATGTACTATATCCACCTGTCATGTAGATCAGATGTATGTACCTTATCCACCTGTCATGTAGATCAGATATCAGTACCAAATTCGCCTGTCATTTACATCAGATGTATGTATGCTATGTCCACCTGTCATATACTTCATATGTATGTCCCATATCCACCTGTCATTTACATCAGATGTATGTACCATATCCACCTGTCACATACATCAGATGTATGTACCATATCCACCTGTCATGTACATCAGATGTATGTACCATATCCACCTGTCATGTAGATCAGATGTATGTACCATATCCACCTGTCATGTACATCAGATGTATATACCATATCCACCTGTCACGTACATCAGATGTATGTACCATATCCACCTGTCATGTAGATCAGATATCAGTACCAAATTCGCCTGTCATGTACATCAGATGTATGTATGCTATGTCCACCTGTCATATACTTCAGATGTATGTCCCATATCCACCTGTCATTTACATCAGATGTATGTACCATATCCACCTGTCACATACATCAGATGTATGTACCATATCCACCTGTCATGTACATCAGATGTATGTACCATATCCACCTGTCATATACATCAGATGTATGTACCATATCCACCTGTCATATACATCAGATGTATGTACCATATCCACCTGTCATATACATCAGATGTATGTACCATATCCACCTGTCATATACATCAGATGTATGTCCCATATCCACCTGTCATTTACATCAGATGTATGTACCATATCCACCTGTCACATACATCAGATGTATGTACCATATCCACCTGTCATATACATCAGATGTATGTCCCATATCCACCTGTCATTTACATCAGATGTATGTACCATATCCACCTGTCACATACATCAGATGTATGTCCCATATCCACCTGTCATTTACATCAGATGTATGTACCATATCCACCTGTCATATACATCAGATGTATGTACTATATCCACCTGTCATGTAGATCAGATGTATGTACCATATCCACCTGTCATGTACATCAGATGTACATACCATATCCGCCTGTCATGTACATCAGATGTATGTACCATATCTACCTGTCATTTACATCAGATGTACGTCCCATATCCACCTGTCACATACATCAGATGTACCATACCCGCCTGTCATGTACATCAGATGCCAATACCATATCCGCCTGTCATGTACATCAGATGTATGTCCCATATCCACCTGTCATTTATATCAGATGTATGCACCATATCCACCTGTCATTTACATCAGATGTATGTACCATATCCACCTGTCACATACATCAGATGTATGTACCATATCCACCTGTCATATACATCAGATGTATGTACCATATCCACCTGTCATATACATCAGATGTATGTACCATATCCACCTGTCATATACATCAGATGTATGTACCATATCCACCTGTCATATACATCAGATGTATGTACCATATCCACCTGTCATATACATCAGATGTATGTCCCATATCCACCTGTCATTTACATCAGATGTATGTACCATATCCACCTGTCACATACATCAGATGTATGTACCATATCCGCCTGTCATGTACATCAGATGTATGTCCCATATCCACCTGTCATTTATATCAGATGTATGCACCATATCCACCTGTCATTTACATCAGATGTATGTACCATATCCACCTGTCACATGCATCAGATGTATGTACCATATCCACCTGTCATGTACATCAGATGTATGTACCATATCCACCTGTCATATACATCAGATGTATGTACCATATCCACCTGTCATATACATCAGATGTATGTCCCATATCCACCTGTCATTTACATCAATGTATGTACCATATCCACCTGTCACATACATCAGATGTATGTCCCATATCCACCTGTCATTTACATCAGATGTATGTACCATATCCACCTGTCATATACATCAGATGTATGTACTATACCCACCTGTCATGTAGATCAGATGTATGTACCATATCCACCTGTCATGTACATCAGATGTACATACCATATCCGCCTGTCATGTAAATCAGATGTATGTACCATATCTACCTGTCATTTACATCAGATGTATATACCATATCCACCTGTCATATTCATCAGATGTATGTACCATATCCACCTGTCATGTACATCAGATGTATATATCATATCCACCTGTCATGTACATCAGATGTATGTACACTATCCACCTGTTATATACATCAGATGTATATACCATATCCATCTGTTATATACATCAGATGTATATACCATATCCACCTGTCATGTACATCAGTTGTATGTACCATATCCATCTGTTATATACATCAGATGTATATACCATATCCACCTGCCATATACATCAGATGTATGTACCATATCCATCTGCTATATACATCAGATGTATATACCATATCCACCTGTCATGTACATCAGATGTACCATATCCACCTGTCATGTAGATCAGGTGTATGTACCATATCCACCTGATATGTAAATCAGATGTATGTACCATATCCACCTGTCATGTACATCAGATGTATGTACCATATCCACCTGGTATGTACATCAGATGTATGTCCCATATCCACCTGTCATGTACATTAGATGTATGTACCATATCCACCTGTCATGTAGATCAGATTATATACCATATCCACCTGTCATGTAGATCAGATGTATGTACCATATCCACCTGATATGTACATCAGATGTATGTACCATATCCACCTGTACATCAGATGCCCATACCATATCCGCCTGTCATGTACATCAGATGTATGTCCCATATCCACCTGTTATTTATATCAGATGTATGTACCATATCCACCTGTCATTTACATCAGATGTATGTACCATATCCACCTGTCACATACATCAGATGTATGTACCATATCCACCTGCCATATACATCAGATGTATGTACCATATCCACCTGTCACATACATCAGATGTACCATATCCGCCTGTCATGTACATCAGATGCACATACCATATCCACCTGTCATGCACATCAGATGTATGTCCCATATCCACCTGTCATTCACATCAGATGTATGTACCATATCCACCTGTCATGTACATCAGATGTATGTACCATATCCACCTACCATATACATCAGATGTATGTCCCATATCCACCTGTCACATACATCAGATGTACCATATCCGCCTGTCATGTACACCAGATGCACATACCATATCCGCCTGTCATGCACATCAGATGTATGTCCCATATCCACCTGTCATTCACATCAGATGTATGTACCATATCCACCTGTCATATACATCAGATGTATGTGCCATATCCACCTGTCATATACATCAGATGTATGTACCATATCCGCCTGTCATGTACATCAGATGTATTTATCATTTCCACTTGTCATATACATCAGATGTATGTACCATATCCACCTGTCATATACATCAGATGTATGTACCATATCCACCTGTCATATACATCAGATGTATGTACCATATCCACCTGTCATATACATCAGATGTATGTACCATATCCACCTGTCATATACATCAGATGTATGTACCATATCCACCTGTCATAAACATCAGATGTAGGTCCCATATCCACCTGTCATTTAAATCAGATGTATGTACCATATCCACCTGTCATATACATCAGATGTATGTCCCATATCCACCTGTCATTTACATCAGATGTATGTACCATATCCACCTGTCACATACATCAGATGTATGTCCCATATCCACCTGTCATTTACATCAGATGTATGTACCATATCCACCTGTCATATACATCAGATGTATGTACTATATCCACCTGTCATGTAGATCAGATGTATGTACCATATCCACCTGTCATGTACATCAGATGTACATACCATATCCGCCTGTCATGTACATCAGATGTATGTACCATATCTACCTGTCATTTACATCAGATGTATGTACCATCCGCCTGTCACATACATCAGATGTATCATATCCGCCTGTCATGTACATCAGATGCACATACCATATCCGCCTGTCATGTACATCAGATGTATGTCCCATATCCACCTGCCATTTACATCAGATGTATGTACCATATCCACCTGTCATTTACATCAGATGTATGTACCATATCCAACTGTCATATACATCAGATGTATGTACCATATCCGCCTGTCATATACATCAGATGTATGTACCATATCCACCTGTCATATACATCAGATGTATGTACCATATCCACCTGTCATATACATCAGATGTATGTACCATATTCAACTGTCATATACATCAGATGTATGTACCATATCCACCTGTCATATACATCAGATGTATGTACCATATCCACCTGTCATATACATCAGATGTATGTACCATATCCACCTGTCATATACATCAGATGTATGTACCATATCCACCTGTCATATACATCAGATGTATGTCCCATATCCACCTGTCATGTACATCAGATGTATGTACCATATCCACCTGTCATATACATCAGATGTATGTACCATATCCACCTGTCATATACATCAGATGTATGTACCATATCCACCTGTCATGTAGATCAGATATCAGTACCAAATTCGCCTGTCATGTACATCAGATGTATGTATGCTATGTCCACCTGTCATATACTTCAGATGTATGTCCCATATCCACCTGTCATTTACATCAGATGTATGTACCATATCCACCTGTCACATACATCAGATGTATGTACCATATCCACCTGTCATGTACATCAGATGTATGTACCATATCCACCTGTCATATACATCAGATGTATGTACCATATCCACCTGTCATATACATCAGATGTATGTACCATATCCACCTGTCATATACATCAGATGTATGTCCCATATCCACCTGTCATTTACATCAGATGTAGGTACCATATCCACCTGTCACATACATCAGATGTATGTACCATATCCACCTGTCATATACATCAGATGTATGTCCCATATCCACCTGTCATTTACATCAGATGTATGTACCATATCCACCTGTCACATACATCAGATGTATGTCCCATATCCACCTGTCATTTACATCAGATGTATGTACCATATCCACCTGTCATATACATCAGATGTATGTACTATATCCACCTGTCATGTAGATCAGATGTATGTACCATATCCACCTGTCATGTACATCAGATGTACATACCATATCCGCCTGTCATGTACATCAGATGTATGTACCATATCTACCTGTCATTTACATCAGATGTACGTCCCATATCCACCTGTCACATACATCAGATGTACCATACCCGCCTGTCATGTACATCAGATGCCAATACCATATCCGCCTGTCATGTACATCAGATGTATGTCCCATATCCACCTGTCATTTATATCAGATGTATGCACCATATCCACCTGTCATTTACATCAGATGTATGTACCATATCCACCTGTCACATACATCAGATGTATGTACCATATCCACCTGTCATGTACATCAGATGTATGTACCATATCCACCTGTCATATACATCAGATGTATGTACCATATCCACCTGTCATATACATCAGATGTATGTCCCATATCCACCTGTCATTTACATCAGATGTATGTACCATATCCACCTGTCACATACATCAGATGTATGTCCCATATCCACCTGTCATTTACATCAGATGTATGTACCATATCCACCTGTCATATACATCAGATGTATGTACTATATCCACCTGTCATGTAGATCAGATGTATGTACCATATCCACCTGTCATGTACATCAGATGTACATACCATATCCGCCTGTCATGTACATCAGATGTATGTACCATATCTACCTGTCATTTACATCAGATGTATATACCATATCCACCTGTCATATTCATCAGATGTATGTACCATATCCACCTGTCATGTACATCAGATGTATATATCATATCCACCTGTCATGTACATCAGATGTATGTACAATATCCACCTGTTATATACATCAGATGTATATACCATATCCATCTGTTATATACATCAGATGTATATACCATATCCACCTGTCATGTACATCAGATGTATGTACCATATCCATCTGTTATATACATCAGATGTATATACCATATCCACCTGCCATATACATCAGATGTATGTACCATATCCATCTGCTATATACATCAGATGTATATACCATATCCACCTGTCATGTACATCAGATGTACCATATCCACCTGTCATGTAGATCAGGTGTATGTACCATATCCACCTGATATGTAAATCAGATGTATGTACCATATCCACCTGTCATGTACATCAGATGTATGTACCATATCCACCTGGTATGTACATCAGATGTATGTCCCATATCCACCTGTCATGTACATTAGATGTATGTACCATATCCACCTGTCATGTAGATCAGATTATATACCATATCCACCTGTCATGTAGATCAGATGTATGTACCATATCCACCTGATATGTACATCAGATGTATGTACCATATCCACCTGTACATCAGATGCCCATACCATATCCGCCTGTCATGTACATCAGATGTATGTCCCATATCCACCTGTTATTTATATCAGATGTATGTACCATATCCACCTGTCATTTACATCAGATGTATGTACCATATCCACCTGTCACATACATCAGATGTATGTACCATATCCACCTGCCATATACATCAGATGTATGTACCATATCCACCTGTCACATACATCAGATGTACCATATCCGCCTGTCATGTACATCAGATGCACATACCATATCCACCTGTCATGCACATCAGATGTATGTCCCATATCCACCTGTCATTCACATCAGATGTATGTACCATATCCACCTGTCATGTACATCAGATGTATGTACCATATCCACCTGCCATATACATCAGATGTATGTCCCATATCCACCTGTCACATACATCAGATGTACCATATCCGCCTGTCATGTACATCAGATGCACATACCATATCCGCCTGTCATGCACATCAGATGTATGTCCCATATCCACCTGTCATTCACATCAGATGTATGTACCATATCCACCTGTCATATACATCAGATGTATGTGCCATATCCACCTGTCATATACATCAGATGTATGTACCATATCCGCCTGTCATGTACATCAGATGTATTTATCATTTCCACCTGTCATATACATCAGATGTATGTACCATATCCACCTGTCATATACATCAGATGTATGTACCATATCCACCTGTCATATACATCAGATGTATGTACCATATCCACCTGTCATATACATCAGATGTATGTACCATATCCACCTGTCATATACATCAGATGTATGTACCATATCCACCTGTCATAAACATCAGATGTAGGTCCCATATCCACCTGTCATTTACATCAGATGTATGTACCATATCCACCTGTCATATACATCAGATGTATGTCCCATATCCACCTGTCATTTACATCAGATGTATGTACCATATCCACCTATCACATACATCAGATGTATGTCCCATATCCACCTGTCATTTACATCAGATGTATGTACCATATCCACCTGTCATATACATCAGATGTATGTACTATATCCACCTGTCATGTAGATCAGATGTATGTACCATATCCACCTGTCATGTACATCAGATGTACATACCATATCCGCCTGTCATGTACATCAGATGTATGTACCATATCTACCTGTCATTTACATCAGATGTATGTACCATCCGCCTGTCACATACATCAGATGTATCATATCCGCCTGTCATGTACATCAGATGCACATACCATATCCGCCTGTCATGTACATCAGATGTATGTCCCATATCCACCTGCCATTTACATCAGATGTATGTACCATATCCACCTGTCATTTACATCAGATGTATGTACCATATCCAACTGTCATATACATCAGATGTATGTACCATATCCGCCTGTCATATACATCAGATGTATGTACCATATCCACCTGTCATATACATCAGATGTATGTACCATATCCACCTGTCATATACATCAGATGTATGTACCATATTCAACTGTCATATACATCAGATGTATGTACCATATCCACCTGTCATATACATCAGATGTATGTACCATATCCACCTGTCATATACATCAGATGTATGTACCATATCCACCTGTCATGTACATCAGATGTATGTACCATATCCACCTGTCATATACATCAGATGTATGTACCATATCCACCTGTCATATACATCAGATGTATGTACCATATCCACCTGTCATATACATCAGATGTATGTACCA
The DNA here is from genome assembly GCA_036873755.1 of Hanleya hanleyi. Lineage (NCBI taxonomy): Eukaryota > Metazoa > Mollusca > Polyplacophora > Lepidopleurida > Hanleyidae > Hanleya > Hanleya hanleyi. The sequence goes on along the minus strand of JAVTVY010026292.1, from coordinate 90,316 downwards.
TATCCACCTGTCATATACATCAGATGTATGTACCATATCCACCTGTCATATACATCAGATGTATGTACCATATCCACCTGTCATGTACATCAGATGCACATACCATATGCCCCTGTCATGTACATCAGATGTATGTCCCATATCCACCTGCCATTTACATCAGATGTATGTACCATATCCACCTGTCATATACATCAGATGTATGTACCATATCCACCCGTCATATACATCAGATGTATGTACCATATCCACCTGTCACATACATCAGATTTATGTGCCATATCCACCTGTCATTTACATCAGATGTATATACTATATCCTCCTGTCATGTACATCAGATGTACATACCATATCCGCCTGTCATGTACATCAGATGTATGTCCCATATCCACCTGTCACATACATCAGATGTACATACCATATCCGCCTGTCATGTACATCAGATGTATGTCCCATATCCACCTGTCATTTACATCAGATGTATGTACCATATCCACCTGTCACATACATCAGATGTACCATATCCGCCTGTCATGTACATCAGATGCACATACCATATCCGCCTGTCATGTACATCAGATGTATGTCCCATATCCACCTGTCATTTACATCAGATGTATGTACCATATCCACCTGTCACATACATCAGATGTACCATATCCACCTGTCATGTAGATCAGGTGTATGTACCATATCCACCTGATATGTAAATCAGATGTATGTACCATATCCACCTGTCATGTACATCAGATGTATGTACCATATCCACCTGGTATGTACATCAGATGTATGTCCCATATCCACCTGTCATGTACATTAGATGTATGTACCATATCCACCTGTCATGTAGATCAGATTATATACCATATCCACCTGTCATGTAGATCAGATGTATGTACCATATCCACCTGATATGTACATCAGATGTATGTACCATATCCACCTGTCATGCACATCAGATGTATGCACCATATCCACCTGTCATGTAGATCAGATGTATGTACCATATCCACCTGTCATGTACATCAGACGTATGTACCATATCCACCTGTCCTGTACATCAGATGTATGTACCATATCCACCTGTTATGTACATCAGATGTATGTACCATATCCACCTGTCATGTACATCAGACGTATGTACCATATCCACCTGTCATATACATCAGATGTATGTACCATATCCACCTGTCATGTAGATCAGATGTATGTATACTATGTCACCTGTCATGTACATCAGATGTATGTACCATATCCACCTGCTATGAACATAAGATGCATACATACTTTGTCCACCTGTCACCTCAACGTGAATGTCTTTGCTCCAGATCATGACATCTGTGAGGGATATGGTTACACCAGGTATATGATTATTAAATGGAGAACATGGTTAAACTATGGAGTTCCACAATGGAGAACATTGTTAGACTACATGTATGAATTTCCACTATGGAGAACATTGGTTAGACTATGGATTTTCATTATGGAAAACATTGATTAGACAAGGATTTCCACTATGCAGAACATGAACTGCACACTAACACAAGGCTATTCAATGGATAACAACTACTTGTTGTGGTGCTGTTGGAGATACTTCCAACTATTTCAAAGCTTTTAAAACTTTGGAAGTATCTTCAAAGGAACGTCAGCTCCATGGCAATGAATCGAAGAAGTTGTTATCCATAGAATAGCCTTGTGTTAGTGTATTGTAATCATGTTCCGCATTGTGAAAATCCACATCTCAAACAAAACATCAGCTCCACAGTAACAAAGAAGTTGTTATCCATAGAATAGCCATGTGTTATATACGCCGACTTGAAAATGCCTACCCCGTTTCTTCTAATTTGTAGACTTAGAAGCAGAAAAAAACATCTTGATGTAAAATGAAGCTAAATACTGTGTCGTGGATATGTTATTTATCCCAAGAACTGAAAATAATCAGCTAGTGGAATTTGTAGAATAGCAGAATTTCTAGATGCCTGGAGTTAACTTTTTCCACTAGAAGAGATCAAAGAAATCATGATCAAACTAGATGATATGAGAACATGATAACATCATGGAGATTATGATAACATCATGGAGAACATGATAACACCATGGAGAACATGATAACACCATGGAGAACATGATAACACCATGGAGAACATGATTTACCTATGGAGAACACTTTTACTTTTACACTTTGGAGAATATCTCCACTGCCCCCCTTTATTACCTTAGCAATACTGAGCAGCTGAATTGAATCTCCGAACCAAGTTTGCCTACAAGATATGTGAAGGCCATCTAATCATAATATAAAATAAACACAATTTCCACAAGATGACCCTTAGAAACCTCTGATTTGCCTTGCAAAATCTGTTAAGTATAAGCAGAATGACTGTAATACTTACAGAGGATTACAGAGGATATTTCCAATGATGGGTAATGGCATAGGTCCAGGTGGTAAATTGTACTTCTTCCCTCTTCCATAAACAAAGTACAACAATATGACGAGGATGAAGGCAGCCGCCAGAAGCTGTGTTATCCCAGAGTGGAATAGGTCTCCTAACATGATGTACGTTGAGCTTGATTACACTTGATGTCTAGAGTTGCATATATATGTACTGTACATGAGGCTGTCAAAGATTAAAAAACAAGATTTCATGAATTATTTCATTAGTATTAAAGTTAAATATTGCAGTTTAAAGTAATACGAAAGATGAGATCTTTCACAGTGATGCTGTGACTTATCGAAACATAAACATATATGTTGGTCATTTACATTATCTTTTTCATTGCACTCTTGCATGGAATATACTGTATAAATGAAATACGGTAATTCCTCATGTAAATCGATCACCCTATATATCGGAAATCAATCAACCATACTTTTTGGTGAAAAAATACGATCAAAATTGTAATAATTCAATCATCCCCATAGACCGAGTTGCCTGACCTGTGGAGTATGTGTCTGACAGTAGAAAAATAATATTTATTATTATTACCCAAAATTAGCCCCTTAATATTTATTCGATGGTTTCTTTATGACCGGATATCTGCATGGACCAGTATACATGTACACAATTAATAGTGATATACACAAGTTCATTTATGACAAGAAAACTTTACCATTTGACAATAAGTATCTGGAAGAACAAGAAATGGACTTCAGAATTCATTTTGGTTGGTGGGGGAGGGGGTGGGGGGTAGACAACTTCAATCACATAAATCTGCATAAATGAAGGCCAAGAAAAGACACCCCCTGTGGATTACCCTGCTATATGGGTGCATTCCACACCTAAATGATGTGCGGCTAAAAACGGGCATGGGTTCGGGTCTTCGGCATAACCCTACCTGGCCTGGGCGATTTGGGGTGTATCGCAGCCGGGGGGGGGGGCGCAGGGGGGCAGAAAGTGCCCCCTATATATTTTCTCTACCACAAAGGCTAGCGCACTGAAACTTCCCACACGGTATCTTGGATTCAAGCTCCACCGGAAAATGTAAAAAAATCCAAGATGGCCGACATGATGACGTCACAGTAGAATAAATAGCTTTGCATAAATAAAATACTTTCAAGGCCTTTTAGGCAAGGAAAATGTGAAGAAATGGAGCGAAAATATTGAAAAATACGACTTTCGCGTATACCACATGGCCGCCATTTTGAATTTACCCATGATCCTCCGCCCGGGGGTATATGAAAATTGGCTCAAAATGACCCCAATAAGATAAGCTTAAAAGTCACCAAGTTTCAGCCTCCTCGGTTTTGTCGTTTCGGAGAAGCAGAGAAAAGTTCAATAGGGGGGGGGGCACTTTCCGCCTCCCTCCCCCCCAGGCCAGATAGGGTTAAATAGATGTAAAATCTTTAACAAAACCCCTGTAAAAGTATATATTTTCTGAATGGGTACACTCATGCCATTATTTCAGGAGACAAGTCAGCTACTGAAATTGGAAAGGAAAGACATGCAATCCTCCTTAAACCTTCTTCAACTTTTCTGAAAACATGCATAAAATGTATGAAAATGTGTCAAATTCGACTCGCATCCCAGAGAAAACGTACGAAATGATTTTGTTTTTATGCATGTTAGAGCGTTTCCCGTACAACGGACATTTTAAAATGGAGAAAAAAAACCAAAAAAAAACAGGGGATCGACCTATTCGTTTTTTTGTTGTAAAAATTTATCGCCATAAAGGAATCATGCACCATTTTCGCTCCCCGAAAAAGTGAGTCTTTTGGCCGGCCAGATATTCAATTCCAGACACGATTAACTCTGTAGTGGCGAGAAGGTGCGATCCGCAAGCAATTGTTATATCCTCGTTTGGAGAAATGCTGACGTCCAGCAGTGTGATACTATAGATATCACTTCGTAGAAAGGGAAGAAGAATGACCATGCTGTCAAAAACGGGCGACCTTCCTTATTATGAAATTGTGCGAAACCGTGGCACCCTATGACACCATGGAAGCTCCATGATGACACCTATTACAACCTTATTATATAGTCTCCAGATGATGCCAATGGGATTATTGAAAATGTCAGCGGATAAGTCTGGTGAACACGAGTACCAGTGAAATCATAGGCCTAAATGAAAGCGAAACCAAAGTAAAACAGTAAACTTATGTGATAATTTGAACCAACGTCCTACCAGTCCGACTCCCTGCAACTTCAACGGATTCCGACGACAGCAATTCCCAGGGACCAGTGGTACATGTATGTCAGTATATAGGTTGAATATGCTGTATTTATAGTACGATTATTTGTACACTGAAACTATCATCACGTGGCAATTACAGGGTGCCGCATTTAGATCAAGGACTCAAGTAGTTTTATGTAACTCGACCGAAATAGATATTTAAAAACGTACCTTATACCATCAACTTCATTAATGTACACACACAAACTCCTCACGAAGGCACAGAGAGTAGGAAAAAATAAGTGACTCGGGGCTTACATGAAACTGAATTTTGTTGTTGGCCGTGCGCTATAGCGTCGTTTCTCCGTACCAATGACGTGAGCACCACCTGGTCACGTCAACAAGAACTAGATTCAAGTAAAATAAATATTCGATAAACCAAATCGATATTTCAAATTAGCTGAATATCAAGGTCAACTCGCCTGACCCGCGGACCCGTTGTCGTGTCCGCATCCGTTTTTGTTTGTTTGTGCAACGTCCGCATTTGACATTATATATAATATATGACGCATTTAAAGTCGAGACTGTCATATTTGTCAGTCTGTCTCACTCATACAGTGTCCACTAGATTTATGGGTATTAGCTGCAAAATTCAAAGATTTTTTTTTTTTTGTGACTCACCAAAATCAAACAAGGTCTTTCTGCAAGTCTCGAGGTCTGCATACACTGCCCTACTACGATTAGAACAAACGGATCAGAGCGAATATGGTTGAAGACTGAACTTTCTGAAATGGCGACTTCTGATTGGACAAGAGCAGCATCTAACAGGCAAGAACGAATATGACAGATGCATCGCCAAATGGTGGCTTCTGATTGAACAAGAACATACCTGAGTTGTATACATATCCAACGCGACTCCCCCAGCTTGGGTATGATGTAACGTTGGGAAGAAAATCTATATGACAACTTGTGAACGAGTTGATCTTTCTTTCTTTCATCTGTCAGCGTCATGGCGTCAAAATGTTATGCTAGGGCGTTAAGGCGATAAAGCATTAACGTGCGTTAAGATAGGAGTTAAGGCGTTGCGCGGGATTCCCCTTTTTTCGCTGCAAGTACTGCTATGCATATAACCTTGAAGTGCCTGGGGCATATCATCACCTCCGAAACTCCCCTTTCTCTACTACTCCTCATTGCGCATGCACATGTGCGTCACCACCAATCTGGCTCTACCAGATAAGAGCTTCAATGGGATACCACTCATGTTTGGATACAGCCTGAGGCTAATGGTTTACAAACGACCTTATATGACCACTCACTCACCCCCATTCCTCCTCCTATTCCACTTCCTCCTCCTACTCCTACTCCTCCTCCTCCTCCACACACACACCTACACACATACGCCGAGTTAAGTCTACCATGTACGCAAAAATGTGACAAAATTTCAACTCTTCCTACTACTAATATGGGAATTTTGGATTTTTTAAATTGCACTGTGAGTTTCAGCATGTTCAGAAAATTATTAATTATAACCGACATAACTTAAAATCGAATAACGGTACCATTTTATGTGTTGAAAGTGAAAATTAACAGAAGAAAAGGCGGCCATCTTGAAAAAAATGGCGGCCATCTTGAAAAAAATGGCGGCCATCTTGAATTTCAAGTGGCACAATTGCTTTTCTTTAAATATCACCTGTTGAGAATGGTTGTACCAAGTTTCATGCTTGTATCACCATTTGAAGTATTGACCCCTAAAATGGCACTTATCCGCCCCACTACATGCCAACGTCGGTGGTCCATGGCGTGACCGTTCATGGCAACGTGCTTTGTCCAGGCGATAAAACCGATGAAGGTCGTAAAAGTGTTTGGGGACCGCGTTCACAAAGCGCTAGCAGCCCATCTATTCAAGTACAACTGGTTCAGACCGGTTTGCAATGGGGCATCCACGACAAAGATGGTAGAGGTAAAACAGGCAGTACTGTACACATGCTTTTGCTCAGGCCTTGCAACGTTTCACTGTGCCATCATCACCTCTCCGTGCCTTCGTCCATAAAGGCCGTCAGACCGGGATGTAGGCGTGGGTGTCCAGACAAATTACTCTCCGTACTCAAGAACACGATCGGTCTCCATGTGATGATCTCCATGGGTCTGTGTTGAGAAGGTACGCGGTAAGGTACACATGTTTTATCGGAAACACATCTCGGGTAATTACTCATTGAAAGACTGTCCGTGTCCACGCATTGTTCTTCAACACGGCTGAGATCTGGCCTGTATCCGTGTTAGGGGGAATAGTCGCGGAGAACGTCTCGGCTCTTGTCTACTTGAATGAAGTTGTCGAATTCGGCGTAGCAAATCACATTAGTAGTGCTGAATAGGGGTGTCCCGAAGTGGATTTTCAGCCGCAAGTTGCATTTCTTGATGAGGTTCAGCTGATGGTCGCGGTCTAAGGTCGAGGTGAGGTCGAAGCATAACCACGTGTACCCGTCACAATAGGATCGATGCGGTTCGATTCGTCCTGGTCGATTTGACCCGTTGCCGCTGGGTTTTCGCCAAGGTTGTGGTATGACCCAACTGCACGGCTGCGTTCGATTTCACTTTGCGGATGTACAAGGCTGTAATTATAATATCTGCTGGAACAGAATGTCCAGTCATAGATTGACTGGATCCACCGGGGCATCCTCCTCGAGATTGGTGTATCGCTATTGACGATTTTGGGCTCGACCCAAGTGATGTTGGAGAGAGGAAGAAGTTCTACCCATTGCCCTTCTTTGACCTCTTTGACAGTGGTCTGTGTCGTCGGTACGGTCCACAAATCAAATCCGCTGTTAGTGAAGGGGCATGACACTGGATGTCCCGGGTCTTCGATGTGCGCAGTAGCTCGGTCGGAAATCGACTCTTGCATGGTCTCGGACGTGCAGGTCTTTCATTTTCCATGGCTCGCTTGGCTTGGGTGAGACAGACTCCTCCCCCTTGTTTGGTTCGACGTTTGACTGCCTCGGGGACGGATACAACGCTGAACACATTACCAGGGATTGCAGATCACTACGGACACCTTGTTTCCCGGCCGCTTTCAATCTGCGCGTCATCAATGCGAGGAAGGTTTTGACGATGCTTCCGAGCACGTTCCCAACTTCGTTTTCCCGTTAAATTTATGTGACGCTAAAGGCAGGTAGACTTCTTTTGTGTAATAGTCAACATAGCAGTGTGTATCATGCTGGTAAGGTACCATCTTCATCATGTAAATCTCGGCGATCAGACCTGGCATTAATGAAGGGTCAGCATCGCTTTTCCTCCTTCGAATGCGATCGGTCCGGTGTCGTCCCTTATATCGATTTTGATGGTGTGAATGTCGGTCTGCCGGCCTGGTAGATAGAGTACGTGATTAAAGCTTGATCACAGGGACATTGTTATCCCAAACCATGTGTGTGTCGATCACTTCCGGATAAACGTGGAGTCCGTATAACCCCGCATTCAGATCCATCATGTACTTGGACCACTCGAAGGCGCGTCCGATTTACGTCTGGAACGATAATCTCAACATCTGCTACAACGACTGGCTAATACTCAAGCTCACACCCGCCCACAGCAACAACTGGAACGTCTGATTGTGTTCGTTGTACATGATGTTCACTTCACTGATGAACGACAGGCGTTTCATCCTGTTGACCTGGTTCCGGGTTCTCGACCGATTCGCAACCAGATCGTGCAACAGCATCATGAACGCGACGGGCGTGTGGTATATGTCTTGCTCTCAAACTGGACCTCGAACTGCACTGTATCCTTTTGTACGTTGTATCACGAATAGGGGTACTGGATATCCACCAGGACACATTCCAATTGTCCGAGGAGATGTAGATGGTGCGGTGTTGACGTTATGGGCTACGGTGTTGTCCGGGAACAGCTCGGCAGAGCTATTACTAGGCAGTGTGAGGTAAATCATGACGACTGACGTGTCCAACGTCAGGCCCTCGTATTAATAGACGTCGCAAACCTCGGGCGTCTGGGATCGGCGGGGACGTGTCACGGATCTCGAATGGTGTGGAGTTTGCAGAGGTCTGCTGCTGCTGTTGCTGCATCCAATCCCAACGCTAGGATTTCCGACCATTTCCTGTTCCACGTGCATGCCTGTCAACCCTTGTGCGAAATCCTGTCACCCTTTCGGGGCCACATGTGACCTGAGTCACGCATCAGCAAATCTACCATATTGGCTACGGATACCACTTGGTTCTCGACCAAAGTTCACCTTTCTCGTTCCATGACGAGATTTCCTTCAACCGCTCCAGCAACAAGCCAGCTTCATCTGGAATATAGCAAGTAGGCTCTTCATGTCTTCGCCCGCCACCAGGGTGGTACGCCTGGTACCGGCGGATGTGGAACAAGTTGTCCTGGCTGTATAACTTGTGCTGGCTGTGCGACTGACTCTGGGATTGGTCCAGGGTGAGAGGTCTTGTATTGTCTCATGAACGTGATGTACCGTTACAGCGCCAGATTGTAACGTTGTACTTTCTCACTATCCCTTAAATCCCGTCGTTATAGAATCCGGCTCACGTCCTCATCGAGCGTGTTCAGCGTTTACACCATCGGTGGGATCGGGTACGGAGATCTTAGGATTTGTAGCAGGGTCATTTTTTTCAGGTGCTCCCCCAATGAGTCCACTCAACACGGAGGCAGCCAAAGGCGCTAAGTTAGCCCCGAGAACCCGTCTTACTGTAAGATCATTTTCGTCTGTGCTTCCGGGAAGCGACTGAACTTTGTGGCGTCACTATGATGCACATCAACACGACTTTAAACATTTATAGAGGAAGACATCACTGGGGTTTTGATGTTCCACCACCGACAGAAGTTTTGATGAATAAAAAAAATAAATAGTATCCCTCTGTCGATATTTAGCTAGAGATATAGGTCGAGCCTACTCAGCTACATATAAGTAAGGCATTTCTGAGAAGACTATACCTGCAGCTTTAATTTCCGGAAAAAAATCTTTTGTGAGAAATTGTCACGAATTCACCCCGCTGTCTGAATATACCCCCATTTATGGTACTTAATCATCGCCATGTAAAAAAGAAATGTAAATCCGTAAGGCCTGGTACACACGACCCAGTTTTCTTTGAGTGAACTTTATGGAAGACGGTTACAGACATTCTCTGCATCCTGCTCTGGTACGGTCATCGTCTATAATAGAAGTAAGGAAGCTAATGGCCACTACAGGCTTCCATAAATGTAGTCTCACTTGTCAAGGAAAACTGGGTCGTGTGTACCAGGTCTTACTGGTTGTTTTGGCAACTCTGACACGGAGAGATCCGCCGAGTAGAAGAGATCTGGCTGAGAACATCTAAGTATCGGACCAAGGCGCAACAGCCATACGGCTTTTGAATCAGCCTCTATGCTCTCTGGACAGACATTAAACTGGCGTACATAATATTTGAATGTCCCCCAACTTAATATCCTATCAACGCTCCCCAATTGTATTTGTCGCTATAAGAACTAATCGTTCTGCATTAACGTGAGCGTCCACCCACCATGGTATCACCGTTGCTTGAATGAGGCATTGATGATAGCGGCTTTTTGGCTGGCTCAACCGAATTACGTTCGGCGCTGGTCGAATATTTTTTTATGTCCCCACCGTCTGGACGGTGTGGGGCATTAACACGGGGTAGATATGTGGACTGATGTTTGATATTAACCTAGGGACAAATGGAGACTGATCCTTTACCCCCTATCCGACCAGAAGTGGATTAGTTCAAGTGAACTCGAAGTATAATTTATAACCACATACAAGACTCAAAACTCTAGAAGTGTTTGTACAGAAATATATTGAGAAATGTATACAATATCATACATAATACACATGAATAAACAAAATAACTTGTGCATAAGGATAATTCGCTAGTTGATCTAATTTCAGACAGCATCGCTAAATCGTGACACTTACAGACAATTTTACACATACTTTCAGTGAAGTCATATTTCAGAGTTGTAACCTTTGTGTCATACTCGGAGTATCAAATCCTCGGACGGAAGATCTGCAAGATACCTCCTCCAGGTTCCGAAACTGTGCGCCGTTTGGTCTTGTTCAGTTTAGACATCCATGTACGCCTACGCTCTTACAAAGTCTGATCAAATATAAACAATTCAAACTTGGAGCATTTCCATTGGGCGGCGCAACTCGATTGACGGGCTTGCTAACAACGGTATCTTCCATATATTCTGTTCCAGGATTTGATACTCAAAGTATAGATTTACGTGTACTTTGAATTAGGCCACAGTCTTCGAGTTGTGACTGTACGGTACTCAAAATGTTTTATGGTTACAGTATATAGCCTCGCAATTTGGGACATTAGGAACACGTGAAATTTGATTAACGTAACATGAATTATTGTGCATAAAATGCTTTCCAGTTAATCTATGGTGACCTTAGCCCATGTAAATGCTTAGCAAATTATACATTTACACACACAGGTAATTATTCACGTACAAATAAAGAGACAAGATAAATTTTGTGCATGTGTTTGGGGTTTAAGTGAGGCCGCGTTCCCGTGATGTGACAAATCAGACAGCTAATTAGTCAGGCCGCATTCCCGCGTTCTGACTGTATTCAGCCAGTTACTTAGTCAGGCCGAACTCCCAGGTTGTGGCCGTATTCAGGAAGTTGATTAGTCAGGTCGCATTCCCAAGTTCTGAATGTATTTAGCCAGTTACTTTGGCAGGCCGCACTTCCGAGTTGTGTCTGTATTAAGGCAGTTACTTAGTTAGGCCGCACTTCCGAGTTGCGACCTTATTCAGACAGCGACTTCGTCAGGCCGCACTCCCAAGTTGACTGTATTCACACAGTTACTTGGTCAGGTCGCACTTCCGCGTTCTGACTGTATCCAGACAGATTAATTCACTGCTACATTGCGCCATACCACATTACTTAGCTGTGACTGTAAGTAATAACATTTTTGTGTATTTTGAGTAAGACCACTTTCCGGAGTTGTGGCTGTAGACAGGTTTACCTGAACTTTAGGTCAGTCCGCATTTCTGAGTTGTGAGTGTGAAAATAGACCATGTTACTCATATATATACATTTGTTCCTCTGGTTCTGAAAATGCATATAAAAATATAGTTTAAATATTGATAATGAATGGCAAATAGTAATTCAATATTAAACTGCGTGGAGCAATCATGTTGTGACTGTAACTAAGCAAGTAATTATCAGGACCATCAGTAGCATGCTCTGCGATCCAATATGTCTACCGGTGTGAAAGAAACGGTGGTCCCTCAGATACGAGTGTCCGCTTGCTATGATTTAACCCAGCCCGCACTGGTCTCTGGGGACCACCGTTTCTTTCACTCCTGTATATAAAAGTAATATATCAGTCATATTCTGAGAAAACATAAATTGAGAAAACTGATGTATATATTGACAATGACAGTAGAGTAACATTCGATCGCTTAACCCAAAATTGGATCCAGTATTCAATGAATTTCATCACTTGAAATTTGGAGAACCGCTAATATCGTACCAGGTTATCAATTCCTGTCCAACAAATGAGTGAGTGAGTGTGTGTGTAAGATTTTAACGTCGCTTTCAACAATTTCTCAGTCATATCACGATGACCCAGTAACATTATTACGTAATACTGCTAGGGTAATCTATACACCTCTATACTAATTGCCAGAAAGATCGGAAGACCCCCTTCTAGCATTCTCGTGGCATCAGAAGGTACCCTCTGAATGCATTGGGATTAAAATAACGCAACGCGCAGCTTTGGTGCGCATGGCTCTCGGCCGATCAGTATCGTCCGCTAGTAAACGGAGCGGAGTGGGCGTAGTATGTCACAGCTAAACGAGACGTTCTACGTTGTGTTCTTGTTATTTCTTCACAAGATATACTGGATGCATTTCTCATCTCTCTCGCAGATACATGCAGCTCCCTGTGTGATCAAAACGATCTAGACCATATGCGCTTGCGCGCCGCGTTTTTCCACACAGTGCAGTCATAGGGTATTACACCGAGAGTTTAGGTTACAAACTCTGACAATGAGAGAATGCCCTCTAGGGTCTCCCTCTTGTTTGGCAGATCCCGGCCGCTATCGTGAAATCTCGTCACTCAGTTAACACAAGCCCAGCATGCATCGGCATTTATGTACTCCCACCGTCGTGCGATGCAGTGTGGATGGGAGGGATCTGGGACAGGCATTCGTGATAATATTATAATAATCAATTTAGTACTTTCTTTACTTCGTCCGAGGTCCAGAGGAAACAACAGCAGTGGTCCTTGAACACGAGTTCTCGAAACATGCTTTATGATGGACGTAACCGGAGTAGAATCCGTGGCATTGTTTCTCGACCTGTTCGTCAGATCCCACATTTGCACGCTGGTTGGCGTAGCAGATCGTTCAACGAAACCACAATGGTAGGGCCCTATTCCTTTGAACACCCGGAACCCCACGGAAGGGGTTCTATTCCTTTTCACACCAGTGCCCTAGTTAGTCGCCTCTTACGACAAGCTCTCTGAGGGGCTGAGGCCTATTCTTACCATGACCCGGAGTGTGCACAATGACACCCCAGGTCAATCCCCGGGAGCCCCACGGGGCGCAGATCGTTCAAGGAGATAACGCTTTATAACAGTTGACCCAGGCCGTTTCCGACGTGGCTAGCGCTCGGGCCTCCTGAGCTTTCCCGGAAACAAATCCTTTGATGGTGCAGCAGTACAGACCATCGGGATGACTCTGAAAATCGATCTGCTGTTGGATGCTGGGTTATGATAATTATTTGATGAGTAATCCACAAGTGATCGTCTATAGTACGAATGTGCTTAGTAGCATCAATACAGAACTTACTGAACGCACCGAACATAAGAATTTGTCGTCAGGATAAAATATACCGAGATCAGGTTTTGTCGCATGCCTCATTCTCCGGTATCGTTAAAAGTAAACGACCTTCGCCCGTAAATACCAGATCATCATTCTCGGCAGCGAGTCCATGGATTTCAGACTTTGCTATAGCTGACCAATAACTTGTAACTGGTTGAGGTCTCTTCTCATCGTAATAATATACGAATAGAACGTCGGGGCGATTCGAGTGATTCTCATGGTTTCACCCGCACCACTCCCAGGGCAGATTGACTTGAGAATTATAAACCCGTCTGATGGAGAGCCTTCACATTGCGCCATATATATGACTGCTTGTTGAGAAATGCCCAACTGACGTCGAGATTCGATGAGACACAATGCAGTCAGTCTAACATTGTTGGGTTGCTGTGAACTCGACATCCCCGGGTCAGGCGATCGGGACAATCAGCAAAATGCGTGTGTAGACTACCATCAGTTCGGTGAGACTTCATCCACAATTTTGTCGACCAGAACTGAAATATCTAATGACTTGGCAATTCTGGCTCCTGACATTTGGGATAACCATGGGAACTATATACATGCGCAAAAATAAAGAACCCCCATTTCCAAATTGAGCTCGGATCTGAATCCTCCTTTGCACTTGTGGGACATCTTGGGTCGCAGATTGACAGCTAGGAACCCCGCAATACAGACAAGACAAGAACTGACCCGAGCACTCCATGAGGGGTGAGACCGTATTCCAAAGATACACACATCAGGCGGGTGAGTAAGAGTATGAGTAGACGCGTTGAGAACGTCGTGTCCGCGTAAGAGGAGGGTACACCAGATACTGACGGGGAACTGACATAATTCGTCCATGAATTCCTCCATTTTTAGTCATTGTCTTGTCATGCTTATAGAGTTCTGATTAATCACAAACAGTGTTGTTTTGTCTTTTACAAGAGTAGCAATGTGTTTTGGTTCAGTAGACGTCCAGGTGTGCACTGTTAATCGCAGTATTCACAAATGTACATGCTTAAGCAATACAACTGTTGATAAAATAGGGGTGCTTAACTTTGGCGCAGGCGTATATCATGGTAGGAGTGAACTTTAAAGCGAACATCGCTGATCATGGGACCGGTAGGGCAACTACGGCTTGAGTCATTGGATTCGAAAGCCGGGGATTGGCTGTTCTTTGCCGGAAATAGGTGTATGTGAGATGTAGACCGCTGGTCATAGTTGCCACTCAGTCGGAGGGACTTTGTTGACGAGACACAGCGTTGGCTAGCATAGTCTGAATCCCTGGAATGTGCCGCTCGTATGATCACCTGGTGAGTTGTGTACCACTGGAACAGGTTCTAGGTCACAATACAAAGCTGGGACATCATCCGAACGCATGACACGATCATACGTAGAAACTTCTGCTCGTAGCCATGCGGTAACGGGTGATATCTGAGTGTAATAGGGCGTTTCCCAAATGGTCACCTCCGATTGGTCCCGTTAGCTCCGACATCGGCGCAATCACATTCATAAAACAAAGACACACCTCCAGAAAGCGATCGATTGAAACGATCCCTTGGTGGGCCTTGAAGTGCCCCCATCACAAAATTAAAAGCATATCATTTTCCTGTGAACTGTCGCCAATTTTATTTTTTACAAATATGTTAGGCCGCTTGTAATATGATTTTTCTTAAGGAAAACAAAGAACCATGCTCCATTAGAGTGAGAAATAAAATAGCTAATTCGCACAACTTCGGTTTGGTCCACATTCTTGCGCCTCGAGCATGTCGAGCGCTAAAAGTGAAATTGACACGTCTCCTGTCTGAGATTTCCAGGTCAAAGTGTTTGAATACAGACAATTTCATTGGCTCGTTAAAATGGAGCGGACTTGATGCTTGGGGAAGCTGACATCGGGCGAAATACACGGAGAATGAAGACATTGAGCTAAGGGTAATGTCAAGTGAAACGTGAAATGCCCTTAGCAAGCTAAGATGAGCTGGGAAAAACGGGTACCATCCTGCTTGTGTATGTACGTGACTACCGTAGAGCTGTCCGATCGGACTAGAATAATCTTCTCTCGTATGATAGGAAGAAACCGTTTCAGAGCTAGGAGTGCTGCTTTCATCACCAGGAGATTGATGTGCATAGTTTGAGCATGCCCTGTGTCTGGTTCTCTTCCAGATGTGATACCAGGCCGCCCATGGAGGCGTCCGTGAAACTTCTCGATCCAGATAAAGCAGTTCTCATGAGGGACTGCAGAATAAGGACCGGTCACAATCCCCTAGTTTTCTTGGGCACTGAAATCATCCTGGTGTAAAACCCCCGGTCCACAGACGTACGAGGTCGTCTGAGCTCACGCCAGCCTGTAAAACAGATCAGGCCGTCCCCTATCGGCATTTCCGGCTATCACACGAACGCTGCGCCCGGCTGAACATCCCCTCCCTCACAAATTCGCGTTGAGCTGAAGAATCGGTGTCCTGAGCTGTGGGTATGTGCTTCCGACAAGTCTGGAGCGCTTTTTACCCTTACCAGCGGCTAAAAGAAAGAAGATCCCCACTGCCAGTCGTTCGCACAGCTGATCGCGGAATTGCGTCCACTTACAAAGAACACAAACGGGCCGCAGCATCATCAGTAGTTCATTGCAATGCAACGAAATAAGATGCTTGCATGGTGTGCAAAATGTGACTGAGTGTCCGTAACCCTACCAGAATACTCAGCCACCTTTTGCCTTCTTAAGTGTCTGAGTGGTCGGATTAAGTGTCTGAGTGGTCGGATTAAGTGTCTGAGTGGTCGGATTAAGTATCTGAGTGGTCGGATTAAGTGTCTGAGTGGTCGGATTAAGTGTCTGAGTGGTCGGATTAAATTTTTCCGATGCAGATGGCTAGTTAGGAAAAAGAAGAACTGACGTCCAACATTCGAAGGCACATCCAACTACTTGACTTCAGCCGGAGGGTCTCCCTGAACCTGGATGGTGTCGGAAGGAAGGAACGCTTACTCTTTCCTTGAGGAACCATCAAAAGCATGTCGAATGCCAAATTCGCTAAGGAATCAAGTTCTAATTCGAGAAGCTCCGGCGGATGAGCGGGTGGGTTCCGTTGCCAATGGTTTAGCGGTTCTCCCTGCTTAGCGTGCGTGGAAGCACCACACACATCAGCAGCAAATGTCAAAGACTTAATCCAAGAGGACATATATCCCAATGTCGCTGACGGTCGTGTCTGGCTCCTGATCCACATTCAGTGGGTGGGATGGAATCATCCCCGGATGATAAACCTACTTCCATATCCGACGCCAAGAAGGCAACACCAGTGCACTAAGTACAGCACACCGGGACGGCTTATTCTCAGTGGAGCTGAGCCAAGCTTGAACGAGTCAACACTGCATGAGGTAATGAGTGCTATACTAAACATGCATGTGTGTCAAAAGTATTAGCAACAAACCGAAATGTGCTACAATGCACCCCACCTCGTCAGAACCATGTACATAACCCATAATGTGCTGTTACTGTACAACTATAATTGTACACCCTATATTGTGTCGTCGTCAATTAAAAACGGTATGAATAGATCATGTGCTGCAATAACATCTCTCCTTGGACTAACATTTGAACTAAGACGAGAGTGAGTGAGTGAGTGAGTAAGAAGGGTTTAACACCTATTTCAACAATTTATCACGATGGAGGGGGGGGGGATGAACTAAGACGATCTAATGAGAAGTGTACATCGTGGTTGGGTGTAATCGGACACTAATCACAGAAGTATTCCAGATAATAGTAACTGGACAACATCAAAACTGTCCAGTATGAATTGGTCGAAACCGAGATGAAACAAGAAGCAGCCAGAGGATGCCAAGTCCCCCCCCCCCCCAAATGGCAGCAATATTTTTTAGCATTGTTGGTTTCGGGGTATATACATGAGGGAGGCAACTGTTACTTCATAGGCGTTGGATGCGGAAGGGTCTTTCTGCCTTCCCAAGTCTTAAAATCAACTCTTTGCTTCTGTAATACAGTTTCCATGCAATGAAGCATGAAAATTATGTAACCGAGAAGCGACCCCAAGTGACATCTCAAGGCATATTATCTGCAATCCAAATTTGACGAGAAGCTGAATGCATCTTCAAACTATTGTTTGGAAACCAAATTTTAAATTTGCCCCCAGTTGTCGCCACCTGTAGGTGCAAGTGAGCGAAATGCAATCCCAAGGATCATCTCATGACATGGTGTATCAGCACACGAACTTTGGGAAGAATCTGAAAAGGGGTTATTGCCCGGAAACCAAATTTAGATTTGTATGCACAAGTGTGCGAAACACAATCCCAAGTGACATTTTATGGCATATGAATACCAAATTTGAGAAGAATCCGATGAACAGTTGTCAAATTATTGCCAGAAACAAATTTCAGATTTCTCCACCAGGTGTCGCCACCAGTATGCAGGAGCAGGTGAAATACAATCCCAAGGGACATGGTATCATGGCATGGTATCTGCATACCAAATTGGAGAAAAATCTGATGAGCGAAACCAAATTTAGATTTGACACGAGGTGGTGCTACCTGTAAGCACAAGTGGGCGAAACGCAATCCCAAGCGACATCATATGCCATGATATATTCATACCAGATTTAAGAAGAATCTGACGAGCGGTTCTCAAGTTATTACCCGGAAATAAATCTGGTATTTCGCCACCAGGTGACACCACCTGTAAGTAAAAGTGAGCGAAAGGCAATCCCACGCAACATCTCCTGGCATCTCCTGATGCATGCTAAATTTGAGGAGATTCCGATGAGCAGTTCTCAAGTTAATGGCTGAAAACAAATTTTGATTTTAACACCTGGTGGCGCCACCTATAGGCGCAAGTGGGCGAAATGCAATCTCAAGCGACATCTTAGGTCATGGTATTACCCGGAGACAAATTTGGGATTTTGCCACCAGGTGGCGCCACCTGTAAGTGCAATTGAGTGAAAGGCAATCCCTTGCAACATCTCCTGGCATGGTACATGCATGCTAACTTTGAGAAGAATCCGATGAGCATGCAGTTCTTAAGTCATTGGCCAAACACAAATTTCAGATTTCGTCATCAGGTGGCGTCACTTTCTGAGCAGAAGTGGATAACGCAATCCCAAGCAACATCACATGGCAAGGTACAATGTATATGCATGCCTAATTTGGGAAGAATTTGACGAGCAGTTCTCAAGTTGTTGCCCGGAATCCAAATTTCGAGCAACATTTCAAAGCGTTTCAAAGTTATTGATTGCAGCACAAAAGAACGGAAAGAATCCTAGTGGCACAACCTACAGGCAGATCTTTCTGAAACGCAATACCAATGAACATCTTGTCACAAGTAATGCATATGCCAAATATTGAAGAAACTAGATACAGTCGATCGAATACGATTGGAGGCATGCCTTTTGCATCTTTAATAAAGGAAACATTCATTATTTGTGAAGAAAGTAAAAACGTAAAACTTAGGAAAGATAGTGCCACGGCACTGTAGCGCTCATCTGGCTATAACTGGAGAAAGTGGCTGCGAGAAATTTTTACTGAAGAACTGCAATAGATGAGTTTCTAACTTGCGTTGTCTCCCCTGAACAAAATGGCAACATAGTCGATTTCACAGGAGGTCAAGCTGTAAATTCATGATTGTAATTGGAGGTTATGGAATAAAGGCAATTATACCAAAATATAATGTGTGATTGTCAGTAAGCTGTATAAGCAATAACCAGAACCAATTTTTATTATGTGATTGCAGTCGTTCGTCCGTCTGTCCACTTCGTGTCCGGACAGTACATTGGACAGTTTTTAACCTACGATTCCAATATTTTGTGGGTATATGCACCAGGGGGAGACATGTCGAGTACGAAATATGTGCGACTGGGTTGTTACGATGGCAATGAGATGTAACAGGACATTTTTCCAATGAAAGTAATCTCTGGTGAGGTATGGCCTAACCAAGACATACCCCCGGCATCTGTCTGCGAAGATGTAAAAGATAGTGCCACGGCACTGTAGGTCATCTGTCTGTAACTGGAGAAAGTAGCTGTGAGAAATTTTTACTAAAGAACTGCAATAGATGAGTTTCTAACTTGTGTTGTCCCCCCTGAACACTATAAAATGATCCATGCAGTTATTTCCTGAGATTTTATGATAAAGTTTCATGGGAAATTCAAGATGCGGCAATATTGGATTTTCGAAATGAACCAAAAAAAGGTATCTTGCACAACTGGATCACAAGGGGAACCTGTGTATCAACATCCATGCAGTAATATCCTAAGAATTCACGATAACAAAATTTCATGGGGAAATCCAAGATGGCCACCTGGTGGCCATATTGAATTTTTCAATCAGACCATATATGGTATCCTGCACAGCTAGACCCCAAGGGCAACCTCTGTACCAAATTTGAGAAAGATCCATGCAGTAGTTCCTGAGAAATCACGATAACAATGTTTCATCTGGAAATCCAAGATGGCCGCCTGGTGGCCATATTGGATTTTTCAATCAGACTACAAATTGTATCTTGCGCAACTAGACCCCAAGGGGAACCTCTGTACCAAATTTGAGAACGATCCATGCGGTAGTTCCTGAGAAATCGCGATAATGTTTCATCTGGAAATCCAAGATGGCCGCCTGGTGGTCATATTGGATTTTTCAATCAGACCGCAAATTGTATCTTGCGCAACTAGACCCCAAGGGGAACCTGCGTATCAAATTTGAGAAAGATCCATGCGGTTCTTCCTGATAAATCACGATAACGAAGTTTCATAGGGAAATCCAAGATGGCCGCCTGGTGGCCATATTGGATGTTCGAATCAGAGCAGAAAAGGTATCTTGCACAACTAGACCCCCAAGAGGAACCTGTGTACCAAATTTGAGAAAGATCCATGCAGTAGTTAACGAAAAATAATGATGACAAGATTTCACTGGCAAATTCAAGATGGCCGCCTTGTGGCCATATTGGATTTTTCAATCAGACCACAAATTGTATCTTGCACAACTAGACCCCAAGGGGAACCTCTGTACCAAATTTGAGAAAGACCCATGCAGTACTTCCTGAGAAATCGAGATAACAATGTTTCATCTCGAAATCCAAGATGGCCGCCTGGTGGCCATATTGGATTTCTGAATCAGACCACAAAAGTATCTTGCACAACTAGACACTAAGGGGAACCTGTGTATCAAATTTGAGAAAGATCCATGCAGTACTTCCTCATAAATCACGATAACGAAGTTTCATAGGGAAATCCAAGATGGCTGCCTGGTGGCCATATTGGATGTTCGAATCAGAGCAGAAAAGGTATCTTGCACAACTAGACCCCAAGGGGAACCTGTGTACCAAATTTGAGGAAGATCCACAAAGTAGTTCCTGAGAAATTGCAATAACAATGTTTCATGGGGAAATCCAAGATGGCCGCCTGGTGGCCATATTGGATTTGTGAATCAGACCACAACAGGTATCTTGCACAACTAGACCCCAAGGGGAACCTGTGTACCAAATTTGAGAAAGATCTATGCAGTAGTTCCTGAGAAATCGCGATAACAATGTTTCAATGGCAAATTCAAGATGGCCGCCATGGCGGCCATATTTAAAATCGTATCGACACGGCATGAACAAATTCTGGTGTACTCATTGGGGGGAACATGCATGCCAAGTTTCA
Source organism: Hanleya hanleyi (assembly GCA_036873755.1). Taxonomy (NCBI): domain Eukaryota; kingdom Metazoa; phylum Mollusca; class Polyplacophora; order Lepidopleurida; family Hanleyidae; genus Hanleya; species Hanleya hanleyi. Next base: position 69,246 of record JAVTVY010026292.1, on the reverse strand, counting down.
GCTTAATCGGCCAAGCGGTTTCAGAGAAGAAGATGTTTACGCACAACGCACGACGGACGACGCACGACGGACGACGGACAGTCAGGCCATGACATAAGCCCATCGGGCCTTCGGCCCAGATGAGCTAAAAACATCATTAACATGGCCCCATAAGATGCCTTGAGGGTAGGTACCCACATACCAAATTTAAAAGAATCCATTAAGGTCCAACAGTTACTGTCCGGAATTGCAATTTTACCTTGGCCCTCAGGTAGCGCCATGTGTAGGCAGATAGGCATAAAAAATAATCCCAACCGAGATCTTGAGGCAAGATCCCTTGACATTGGAAATAGAAAATGTTAACTTGGCCTTCAGGTGGCGCCACCTATGAGCAGATCGACAAGTAAAACAATACCAAGTGAAACCTTCAGGTAAGATACATGAATACCAAACTTGGAAAGAATTCATTCTAGTATTAAAAAGTTATTGTCCGGAAACATAATTTTAAATTTGCCCCAAGTTGGCACCACCTATATGTGGATCGGCATGAAAAACAATGCCAAACGAGAAATTGAGGCGAGGTACCTACACACCAAATTTGGAATGAATCAGTTCAGGTTTTCAAAAGTTATTGTCTGGAAACACTTAACTTAGCTTTCAGGTGGTCCCCCTATCAACATGAAAAACATTCTCAAGCCAGATCTTAGTCAAGTTACCACCACACCAAATTTGGAAAGAATCCTTAAGGTTTTCAAACGTTATTGTCTGCAGATGCAATTTTAACTTGGCCGGAGGTGGCGCCACCCAGAAGCGAATTGGCACGAAAAACAATTTCAAGCAAGATCTATAGACAAGGGACATATTTACCAAATACAAAGACATGGGTCTGCGCCTGATAAATTGAAACATTTTGGGGTTGCAATTATCCCAATATTGGAGACAACACACAAATTTCGGCTTCTGCCAAGATATATAGGAGATATATATGCTCAAACACAATATATGAGGGTCGGGCGAGGGTTGGTTGGGAGATAGAGGGTGCGGCTCGGCGCCCTGGGGATGCTCTTCTTGAGGGTAGTGATAGGTGTGCTGACATGAAAGCCATAGAAAGCTCCCTGTACATCAAACTACCACACTGACAACTGCATGCCATCATTTGTCAGTCCGAAAAACCACAAGGTGGATTTCAATTCAATTCAGGAAATTGATCATATGCACAGTGTGCACCCAAACTTTAGGAACTCAGTTGTAATCAATATACAAAGTTACACGTGTGGGCACAAATGGTTCCTGCAGAAGCTTTAGGGTAAATCATATGATGTGAGACACAATTATTTGATAGCAAAATTGAAGGAAATGTCCTTCATTTAAGATGACACGAAATTAAAAGAAAAAAAAAACGGGTTCGGTATTTCATGTTATACGTCTGAAATAAAATATGGTTCGTGCAAAAGCTTTAGGGTAAATCATATGATGTGGATCACATTTATTTGATAGCAAAATTGAAGGAAATGTTGTCCTTTATTTAAGATGACACGAAATTCAAAAACCAGGGGTCCGGTATTTCATACTATAGTTCTGAAATAAAATATGGTTCATGCAAAAGCTTTAGTGTAAATCATATGATGTGAAATAGGACTGGACAGCAAATTTAAGAAAATGGTGTCCTTCATTTAAAGCGACATGAAATTCAAAACTAACGGCCAGAAGCAGAAGAAAGAAGAAAAAATGACAACCGCATTTAGGGATGCCTAATTATTAGACAAAGCATTTGGAAGTTATCGCTTGTGAAGAATTTGAATGGAAACCACGGACATGCACAGAAGATTGGAACAAGACCCAGTGGCGCCACCTTCAGGTGGATCTTGCTGAAACGCAATACCAACCCATGTCTGGTCACAAGGAGTGTATATGCTAAATGTCGAAGGAATCCGACAAAGCTTTTGGAAGTTATCACCTGTGAAGAATTTGAACAGACATCCACAGACACAAAGAGAGCAAGACCCATTTCAACTGGAACGGAAACGAAGAAGCGAAACTCAGTGGCGCCACCTTCAGCCAAATGTTACTGAAATCCAGTACGCAACCGCGTCTTCTCACAAGGAATGAGTATGCCAAATTTCGGAAGAACCCAAGAAAGCGTTTGGAAGTTATCGCTTGTAACTGACATCCACGGACACGAAGAAGCAAGATCCATTTTGACCCAGTAGCGCCACCTTCAGGCAGATGTTGCTGAAATGCGATACCGACTGGCGTCTTGTCGCAAGGAATGCGTATACCGAATTTCGGAAGAATCCAACAAAGCGTTGGGAAGTAATCATTCGAACAGACATCCACGGACATCCACGGACACATAGAAACAAGAACCATTTTAAAGTCCCCCGGTCGCGTTGCGGCGGGGGACAATAATGAGAGCCTCGCTAAACTACAGGACAGTTTACTCAAACAACATTAGCACCAACCGAAGCTGTGCTGGAATATTCTGGTCATCAAAACCTTAGTGCCAACAATGTACTTTATTGAAAGGTCATAACAAACCGTATGCAGTACGATGAGCTATACTAAACCAAGCATGTTTAGCACTAAACAAAAAGTAGGTCTAGTTTATAAGGTATTAGCATCAAGCCTAAATTGTGCTAAAATACCCCGCACTAGTACAGCCATACACAGAACCAATAACGTGCTGTTACTGTACAGTTAAACCATAATGATACACCATATATTGCCACGTGCAGAATTTTATTTATATACCGCACCTCCTATATGGTGATGTCATTTATCCTCAAGGATAAGGTCAGCATGATCGTCAGAGGATATTTGCAATAAGAAATTACACAATACAATGAAGTTACGTAACCTCCCAAGACTGATAAATGGGCCATTCACGCTTAATTTTTTGTGCATACACATTTGTCTTGTCGGACGCGCAACCCCTACAAGATATTTTATAATACTGATTTATATTGAATGTAGGATTCAGTAGAAATCAGTATTATGAAATATCTTGTAGGGGATGCGTGTCGGACTAACATTTGTCATGTTGAGATATGATTTACATACAATATGAATTTATTCTTTGCGGTGAGCAGAATAAATCCAACATGAATCATTGAATAATGCATACCGACCATGTAAAAACAAGATGGCTGCCACGATCTCGATCAGGTCCCACTCCTGAGTATATGTTTCATCGATGTACGTTTATCACAGTTTTTCATAAAAGTGGCGAGAAAATTAGTATAATGAATCAGTACATCGATGTACTAATTCAAAGACTCACAGGCTTGTTAGCAAGAGGTTGTTTGCTGTCAGGATCTGATGAGAGTGGTGAGATCTGCTGATTGAGAGGGAGGCCCTAGAGGGGTTCTTCCGATTTTCATCAGTAACAGTATTATTTAATATGTTGTACAGTACATGTAAGGGTCCTATAAGGTGTCTTGATATACAATGAAACTGTTGTAGTGTGACCAGACACGGCCCTGCTATCCAGTATTCATGCATATTTGTGTGTCTGAAAGTATGTTTGAACTTTTGTGGCCGCTTAATGATGTCACTGTGACAAAATATGGAGTAATTCTACATTACACTATAGATTCCACGGATTCAAATGCTGGGTGAAACCAAGGTCTCCTCAAACGTATGCAGTAAATTGCTTGTATAATTCACACAAATTCCTCCCCACCATCTGATCTGTTACTCTTGCCATCTGAACAAATTTAGTCCAAATTGTGCCTAAATATACAATAATGACAATAATAACATCCATATACAGAAATTAATTAATCATATATCTACTGATTCAGCCCACTTTTTGCAGGATAGATCTAATCCATTACCGTACATCAGAAATCAGCAAATACGATGCAATCAGAATACTGTTCAAAATTGAATATGCTTTGCTCAGCAGCGACAAATGAGGTGCCACTTCTGGCTGAATTTGTGCTGCGTTCGAATTTAGGAAAATTAATTACATGCAAGCTGAGGTGTGCATCCCGTAATACCTAACTAAAACATTGTGTTCTGCCGAACTTTACATGCACAGTTGAAAATTCAAATGCATTTGTGCATGTGTACACTCCTAATTTCGAACCCTGCTGGGCCTGTCTCAAAATTTAATGAAATGTAAAAAAGAACAAGGATCAGGTGCATGACTCACAATTTCATCAAATTAAATGTCATATCTTCCAAAGTACAGTTTTATTTTAATCCGAAATGTGGGACAAAATTCAGGTCTTATGGGTACCCCGTTTCCTTCAAACAGTTTCAATATATGTGTATTATACTCATTCTAGAATATTGTACATTGATCAACTTAACCATCCTTAGTACACAAATGAAATATCAGAAGCATAATTTACATTTGGCAAGTAGTTAATTCTGAATAAGGAATCTGAATAATATATGTGTATATATATATATGATGAAAGTAAACTAGCATCAATCAGCAGCTGTCAGAACACGATACATCATATAGAATGATGTAAAAATAACACCTTTAATGAGATTACGTATATGAGCTGTAGTCCTGTGTGAGAACAGATGTGGACCCAAGATCATGACTGCATATTGACTGGCTACAATGATGGAACTATCACTGTAAACATTCTTCAACGTGGATCCATTTTTTGGTATGAAGAAGAAAATTCAAATATACAGACTCTCATGATCCTGTTGGGTGGTCAATTATTTTAATTTGATACATGTATTACGTACGCAAATAATTGATTTTTTGACCCCCCCTCTCATACGCAAAATTTAATCCAGCGTGCAGAGGAAATTTTTGAAACACAGAATTAAATGTATGATAGCTTTTGACAAAAGAAACCATCTATATCTATGGCAATTAAAAATATATTAAAATTAATACCAAAAAATGTGCTTGGTATAAAACTGAAGATTTACTCTTCTAGTTTTACTCTGTTGAGTAAAAAGTGTGGTAACGTAGAACCCTTTATGAGCATGACGCAATTACCACAGAAAAATCTGTGGTATACTGGTGCTGCATCATAAGGAAAGAAATGCACAATCTGTATATGACATGAATAGACTAAAACTAATACAATGGAACACCACAACATGAAAATTATTTTAAATCATTTACATAAGAAAGTTGATATCTCATGGTGTGCGAGGTTTTGTATACTTTTCCAAAGATGATAATTAAGAATTGCATGTACGCATATATATATGTGTGATTAATTCAGAATTAATTGTAAAATTTCATTTTAGAAAATTCAACTGTACTTGATACCATTTTAAGTAGTTATGCAGGCCTCACATGAACCCAATTAAAATCTTGGCTTTGTTAGTATCTTGTAAGGTTTTGGAACACAACCAGTGGCTCCCCCAGTGGACTCCAGGTTATAAGTGACCCCCTGAGGAGCAGAAATTTCAAACCTTTGAAGAATTGCAGCAAAAACCAACAGCAATTCAGGTTTGGCCACAGACTCTCCCAGGCAGACTCGGCGGCCTGCAGAAAAAGGAAGGAAACTCTCCGGTTTTGGTGCAGGACTTCCATCTTTCTCTAAAAAGCGCTCTGGCTGGAATTTCTCAGGGTCCTTCCAGTAGTCTGGATCTCGATGTAATGCCCAATGGTTCACCAGAACTAGAGTTCCCTTAGGCACATCAAATCCACCTAGAAAAAGGTATTTAAATATAAGTATCCACAGCAAAATAGCATCTGTACTGTTTCGGTACATTCCACCAAAGTACTGAAACAGTACTGAAATATAACTGCACTGAAACAGTACTGATATATAACAGTACTGATTTATTACTGTTGGTTTCAGTACTGTAATATTTCAGTATTGATTCGGTACTTTGGTAAAAATGTACTGAAACAGTAATGTCCACAGGACCACATATGCCCCATCCTGCACACATTCCACCATGAGGTGGATCAATGAGCGTGACATCTAAATCAGTTAAAGCTACTCCAATATCAAACCACAGATTGTGTTTTTTCACTTGTGAGGACAATCACAATAAAAGAACTAAAGCTTTCAGTCGAATATGACTTAAAAGACATTAAGGCGTCACATTTCTTATGAACCTGGCTGAGACAACATAAATGTACAAAATCTGACTATGGGGGATAAGATCCGTTCACTGTGAATGATGGGCTGTCAAAGAGTATATTTGTGTAATTCAGTGATTTACAAGTACCGCTACCAAAATCATTTCTTCATACATTGTCCTATATGGAAAATTTCAAATAGGTGGGATTTGGAGAAAAATGAGTTCATACATGGGTCAAAATAGATTACAGGGCAACTTCTTGTTCATATCACATGTAGTGATCCTGTTGTTTAATTAGTACATCATTTGATCCTCTAGTTTAGTACACCATTGTCAAGATTGTGCTGAATGTTAAGGTGACTGAATTAAAAATCTTCAACATGCCAAGAGATACATACAATTGGAATTTGATTTCAGCTATTGAAATGAAGACCCTGGAAAATACATATGTTCATTGTACTGGAGAATAGATGGTTTTGGACCTCTGAGTCTCAACAGTGTACTATATCCCTCCTCTCAATGGCTGTTCCATTCAAACCTGCTAAACTAAAAGCAGCTTGCGAAAAATTGCTCATGCGCAATGTATCAAAAGAATCATATCATTTGAAAGGAATCCATGAAATCATCCTGGTGGTATCATACTATACCAGTTGTTCAACCCTACCATGGCCACAAGAGCAGACCTGGTGGTGTCACCTATGGGTGGATGAGACTGAAATAAAAACAAGCGAGTTCTTGCAGCAGGGCACCATTCTCCATTGTCAGAGTTTGTAACCTCCTAACTGTCGGGGTATATCTGACTCAAGGAGGTTTACAATCTGAAGCCATGAGAATGCAAGGCACCAGCCACCAGTAAACCATATTTGGGAAAAATCTGAAAAAAAAACATTCTTAATTTTGTTCAGAAAAGAATCTAAGAGATAACGATATAAATAGATCACGAAGTGCAATAGATTAGGGTACCTATTTTGCTGTCTACCATGGCACAGTGAGGCACACCAGTAGGGGCCACAGTTCCCACCCTCATACTCTCATGAAGGGTGGCCTCAGTGTAACTCAGATTTGGTTTGTCGGACAATGAAGGCAATCGGTCTTTACCTGGTCAAAATTAAAATGCATAAATTAGGTACTGGTACATGTAAAGAAGAAATATTTACTCTGAATGCCTTGACCTTGGTACGAAAAACTCTCAGAAACTTTGGAGTCATTTGATGATCTGCATACAATATACCGGTACTCAATCAAAGCCTAAAGGCAAACTCAAGTGACCTTGTACCCCTGCTTCCGGTCACGTGACCGGAAGTTGCAGCGCAGGGGTCAAAGGTGATGCATCATGGGACAGAGTGCACTCAAAGGTCAATATGCGCCAATTGCACTTTATATAAAAGTGAAATTGGCGCGTATTGACCTAAAAAATTTGCATTTGCATCTGGGCTTTATTCCCGCCATCCACATTTCTACAACTGTCAATCTCATGTTATCATATACATAATATATATAATTTTTTTCTTTCCCTTATATGATTGACACTGAATATGTAATTCTCCATGGACATTTGGTGAATAAAATCTAATCTAATCTAATCTAATCTAATCTAATGAACATCCGGACCTTTGGGCATGTATTCCTCCGCGGTGATGCGGTCTGGCGGTCGCGGGAAGAAACCTCCGCGGACAATGTAGTCCGGCGGTGCTGCGGTCGCTTCCGGTTCCGGGAACAAGCCTCCGCGAAGATAAAGTAGTCCCGAGACTTCAAATACGCGGAGAGAAGCCTGATTCTCCGACAATGTCCCGCAATGTCCGGGAATATAATGTCCGGTCACCTGACAACCTGGAGTTATCTCCCCCTAGTTCCAGTTTTTGCCACCAGGGGCAACGAGCATGTGCTATATATATATATCGATGCGCAGGGGGCCGCACAACGTATAATGACCGACAAGGAAGACAACTCTGACAGGGCGAATCCTCTGTAGACTAAATTCCGGGTGATCTCAGGGAATGCCTGTATGGGGTATGGGGGTGGTCATTTTTTTTCTTGTGCATTTTACTAGGGGTTGTGGGATCTTGTTTTCTTCGCCTCGAGCTGTAGAACACGATGGGAGGGGTCTCGGAGCTAAGCGGTGAAATGTTTTGAAAAGTTCACAGAGGTCTGGATAGGCCCATACTGACTGGCTCAGTGGACAGGTCCATACTGGGAAACCCACAGATGCTCATTGCGGTATGGGTTTAACCGGCGATTTTTTTTGAAAAAGTCACTGTACGTACGTAAGTAGCGCTGGGATGGACGTTTTGGGATCTAGGTGAGCCCCTAGTGGTCCGATTGGGTCGAGTGAGGTATCAATGCGAAGCATAGGTGATGGAGCATCCGACGGGATGGTATGGCGTGGAACTGACGTCATTCTGCGCATGCCCAGTAGAAAAAATGTATGGAAATAGACGTGTTGGGGTCGAGGTGTGCCCCTAAAGGTCCGATTGAGGTATCAGTGTGAAGCGCTCCTCCAGGGCGATCAAGTCATATGTGGGTGCATGTAAAATTAGGATTCGTCCCGAAAATATAAAAAGCGGAATACAGACTTTACACCTAAACCATGGGGAATAATCCTGGGAAGTGAGTATGATGGCATCTGCAGGGTTGCATGTAAAATTAGAATTTGTCCCGAAAATATAAAAAGTGGAACAAGGACTTTGGACAGTAACGTCCACCAACGCCTAGCTTAACGCTTCCACGCCCTGGTGAAATAGCCCAGAAGATATGATTATCATGGAATTGCCACTAATTCCTCGAAATACAGTGACGCCCGTCAACGCCTTATCGTAACGCCTTAACGCCCTATCTTAACGCCGTAGCGCTCCATCCGAACGCCTTAACGCCCTAGCATAACACCTTGACGCCATGATGTAGACCGGTGAAAGAACAACAACAACAACAACAACAACAAGGATGAGAGTTCAATCAGTTTATTATCCCCTCCAGTACATCATACCCACATTGGGGGAGCCGCATTGGGTATGTTTACAATACAAGTAGGCTCTTGTCCAATCAGAAGTCCCCATTTGGAGCTGCATCTATCATTCATTCTTGGCTGTTAGATGTATTCTCGGATGCTCTTGTCCAATCAAAAGTCGACATTTCAGAAAGTTCAGTCTTGGTCATGTTCGCTCTGATCCGTTTGTTCTAATCGTCGTCGGGCAAGCCTGGATTTTGTTCAGGCAGCATGTCCTGAAAAAGTGGCAGCGTTTGCGCATTCTGATCGCATTTTTGAGGGCTTCGGTGGGTGGTAACCCCATATCCTCTTCCAAGTGACGCTTAGTCTTCATGATGGACCTGTGAGTGGGATCGCCTTTCATTTCAAGCGGCAGCAGGGTATACCGTTCATAGATGGCCATGGCTGTTTTCCTGGTGCAGGGTCGCATTTGGATGTACGTCTGTTGTAAGTTATCCTGTCCGGTGTCTTCGATTATCGCAGCATAGCTATTAATAGTTTCATGCACAATATGATCCCAGAAGGTGGGTTCTGCCTCACTTTCCTGGGATGTAAGCTGACTATCTGAGGTCAAGCGCTCCGTATCAGTAGATAGACTCTCAGCAGTTTCTGTTTCGGTATCAGTCGTCAGACTTTCAGAATCAGCTGGCATATTCTTAGCATCCGCATCAATCAACTCATCGGTGTCTTCAATCCCATGTATATTTTTCTGGTGTCGCATCATATCGTAATTGAATGGAATTGAATTGAAATTTATTCACCAAAATATACATCAAAGTAGTGGACACCAATGGCTGAAAAGCTGAATTTAAAAAAAAAATATATGTGAGTAATAATTAGCCTGAAAATACAATTTGGCGGGAATAAAACCCAAAAGGGCTTGTTCTATCCCAATAACGTCTTAAATGGCATCGGTAGAAATATGAGAAAAACATATGGCTGAAGAATAAAAGATTTCACGCACTGAGAGAAATGGACCAGTTGTTACAATGCATCAGTTCGTAATGAAATAGGATTTGAGTTTTGATTTAAAAAGTGATGTTGATTGAATGCCTTTCATTGATGGGGGCACTTTGTTCCACTCTCGAGGTCCTGTAACTTTGAGGGTGTAAAATGATAAATTGGACCGATAGATGATTCTATATAGGTTAAGCAGGTTTCCCCTGGTTCGATAATAATGAATACTAGATTGCTTAGTAAAATAGGACTGGAACATTTGTGGCAGTATTTGAGGATGGTGAAAAAATTTGTGAGTCATAATAAGGCATGAGTAAAGATTTAATTTCTGTAGCTGTAAAATTTTTAAATCAGTAAACAGAGGCGAAGTGTGGTCTAGCTTTCTAGATAATGTTATCACTCTAAGCGCACGTTTCTGGAGAGTTATCAATGGCTGTAGGTGTGTAATGTAGGTATTTCCCCATAGAACATTACAGTAATTAAAATAGGGGAAGATCATCGAATAATATAAAATGTACAATGTCTGGTGAACGTACGTTCGCACTCAGAGCAAGTGTAACCTATGTTGATGGTTGAACGTCGACTGTGCACGTTTTGGGAATACGCTTGTTTGTATGGACAGTAACGCTCGCCAACACTTAGCTTAACGCTTCAATGCCCTGGTGAACTAGCTCAGAAGCTCTGATTTTTAAAGATATTCCATGGAATTGACACTAGTTCATCGAAATGCAGAGACGCCCGTCAACGCCCGTCGTTACGCCTTAACGCCCGTCTCAACACCTTAACGCCCAATCTTAACGCCTTAACGCCCAATCTTAACGCCTTGACGCCTTATCTTAATGCCTTATCTTACCGCTTCAACGAGCTATAGTAACACCTTAACACCATATCGTAACACCTTGATGCATGTGTGGTACACCCATTTTATGTTATACCTGTCGTATTCGTTCTTGCCCGCTAGGTGTATTCTCGGCTGCTCTTGTGCAATCAGAAGCCGCCCTTTGAGAAACTACAGAGCTCGGAGATCAACGCCCGGTGATGGTGGTAGCTCCCATGGGGCAGGGCTCTTGGATCGGAGCTCTTGGAGCTCGGAGCTTGGAGCTCAGAACTCAGAAGTGACGTCATGCGCACACACCTGTGGTGCACCGGCGCACACCCTGGTGTACCCTATGCCCTACGGGCTATAGGGTATAGGGTGCTGCTGTTGCTGTTGCTGTTATTTATTGTTGAATAAAAAACAAAATGAGATCTCATTCAAAACCCTGTCTTGTGTGTTTTCCGTACAATAGACCATTACTGCCCACTGCTTTAACAGACATGTGGGCTTCTAATTTTAACCAAACTGGTATAGGCCAGTCAATGAATGGGCTGAGAAAGTAGCCAATCAGTGACCTAGGATGGGACCAATCTGTATAACCAATCAATGTCCAGAAAACAATGCAAGAGCACTGCAGTAAAATAGAGAGCCAATGAAATCAGCCACAGACCAAGTACATGTTTGGTCTAGGTTAAGAGCGGGCATTCCAGCACAAAATTGTTGACGAGGAAAGGAAGATGGCAAGTTAGAAGAGCAACAGTTGGAGTGAGAAACATGAATTGCAGGCAAGCACCTAAAAGGTGCGTGGACCCCTCAGCCTGTTTTTATTAGTCAAGTAGGATCAGGGCTGCATCTAGAGCCAATTTTGTTCCGGAAAACGTATGGGCACCCAAAACTCATATGAAACAAAAAACGAAAGCGTTGTTGTTGTTCAATTTGAAAGGATTTCTGAAGAAAATACTCCTAGAAAAAGCATAGCTGGGTATTGAATTTCATGTTAATAAACCTCTGTTTTGTGATTGATCACAGGTTTTGCGCTGAAATTCAATAAAAAAATTGGACTCTTGATAATAATGAATTACGAAAAGGAACTGGGAGTTTGGGATCGGAATATGCAAAAAAATCCCTGGATACAGCCTTGTGTATACAGTTTGTGTGATTTCTGTACCGTATAAAATAGACTTTGTTTTCAGGTGAGTGGTGTGCTGGGATTACAGCATGCAAGAAAGTGTAGCTTTATCAGTGTCAATTTATGCATTGCACAAGTGTGATAAGTTAATGGCATAGAAATACAATGATTGACACAACCCCACCATTATCAATATTAGAGGGGGCGGGGGGATAAGCTCCATGTATGCAAACTGGTTCAAAATTGCCAGAGTCAGGCTAAAAATGGGTTCTCCTAATCACTCGTTTTAAATAATTTCCAAGGTACAGTAACATGCAAAAGTTTTAGGATAAATATGTTGTAGAATAGAATGATTTAACAGCAAAATTGCTTTGATACTGCGGGAACCCCCCGCCGGTTATTTCCTCTTGTACTTCTGAAATAAAATAATGTCACCCACCTGTAAGTTATTACTATAAATTACAACACATATAAGGGAGTGGGAAGAGGTGCCGACATACTGACTGCGTCACATGACTTCACAGAATAGCCTTCTGGTTAACCTATTCTAAAGCACATACCAAGAATCTAACGATTCGTGATATGTGTTGTATCTCAGGTACGCTTTTATTGTACCTGTTCATGTGGCAACTTGGATGATATGACCACACGGCCCCTAGCACCGGCATAAGCGGTATTAGATACAAATCTAGAGAGCTATGATGGAAATGCTCTGACAACTCGTATACTGGTAATTGATGAGCTGTTTCGCTGTGACAACTCGTACATTGGAGATTGGTGAGTTGTATCGTCGTCAGATGTAAATGACGGCATTTAACACAAAAGACTAGTCTGTAAGGCCCGATGTCGACCCAGCATCAACTTCCCACAAATGCCAACATATATCAAAGACCAAAAGGTCTGTACAGGGGGCGGGCCTCGGGGACGAAACGTCCACCAGCAGAATCTCGCCATATACAGGAAAAAATTACAACACATATAAGGGAGTGGGAAGAGGTGCCGACATACTGACTGCGTCACATGACTTCACAGAATAGCCTTCTGGTTAACCTATTCTAAAGCACATACCAAGAATCTAACGATTCGTGATATGTGTTGTACCTCAGTATCTCAATGTGTTGTATCTCAATGTATACTGCATCTCGTACATATCACATGAAGCTGAGAAGCTGTGGATAGGAAAAAGTCCAATAACATTTAGTGCCCCAGGGGTGGGAAAATCCTCCTGAGGGTAGTGCATAGGTTGAACAAGTGTAGCATAATGTAAGTTCCCAGATAAATGGGGATTGGGGGGTTCCATCCAATGATAATCTGGACTCTTGAATGGACCAGGCTTTCTTGTATCAGGGAACCTTCAAAAGTCACAATGAAACATGCAACCAAGGGTTCCCGACGGGCACAGTGCAAAAGCTAAGCCATCAATAAATAATAAAAAAAATAATTAAAAATCATGAAATCATCATAGCCATCTGAAAATCTAACCATTTCATCAGTCAACATTCAGGTAGCTCTCACCAAAGTTCGGTCAGGCCCGACTTCATAGATCTGCAGATATTCAGCGGACAAGAACATGTTGACGGACGGACGCTAGGACGGACGGACGGACTGAGGGGTAAAAACTATAGAGTTCGAGGTGCGGGTAAAAGGCCAGGAAGACTGCGAGTGGAGAAAAGGAGGGTAAGCTGACGATATTGTCGGGGACCATGTTTGATGACGTGCATTCCGGGAGATTAACATTCCGGAGTAACTGAAGGCTATATACAGTCGTATTCAGAGACAGATAACTCTTGTTGCATTTTCCCGGACATCATGTCAATTAATATTGAAGTAACTGAAGGAAACAACCAGTAGTCCTGTACTGTGTATATACTAGCATCAGGCACTTGCAAACACACCTAATTTATTACCCATTTGAAGTAGAAAATATATAACTGCAGTATTTACATATCTCCCGCATGAATGTGTAAAATTCCTACCGGGTATTTTTTATTTGGCCGCTTTGGTTTCACTTGAATTAACCACGATCGTATGCGCGCTGCAACAACAACACGGTTAGTTGATTTCGTTGATGTTTGCGCGGGGTGAAAACACACCGTCGCTTGTAGCTATTGCCGGGTGAAGTCAAATCGTCATTTCTACTCAAAAATGACTGAGCTTTGAGTGTAAACATATCGTCATCAAATACGTCTACTTACTCTCAAACTGCATTTACTCTGGAAGATTTATTTAACAATCACAAAACGTTTCTCAGGGAAAGAGGTATTCGTCTTCCAACCAAACATAACGATATACCAAAAGTATACTCGACTCCCAAAATGCATAAATCACCATACAAAGCTAGATTCATAGCTGGTTCTAGAAGCTGCACAACCAAGCTTCTTTAAACCCTGTTGACGAGAGCCCTTCAGGAGGTAAAAACATTTCGGGAAAGGTATTGCGCCACTATTTCTAAAAACTCTGGCGCTGAATGTATGTAGATATTGAAAAACTCAAAATGTCTTACGGAAGAACTTGATGCTAAAGGTCACATACCGTACAGACATGTATCCACATGGGATTTCTCGACTCTCTATACCACAATCCCTCATCAGGACCTTATTGACCGTCTAAGTTCATTAATAGTATCTGTGTTCAAGAACTGATCGTAGATATATTAATGTCGGAAGTCATAAAGCATTCTTTAGCTCTACTACATACAAGAGATATCATTTTTGGGATGTTTCTTTGTTTATAGAGTTGCTTGAATTTCTCATCAAAAATATCTATGTGAAATTTGGCAACACAATATATCAACATCTTGTCTTATGAATATGACTATATGCATGCACTTTCAAAAACCGATCCATTCAAAGCCCGTTCCTTCTCATTCACCAAACGCTATATAGACGATCTTCTCGCTGTGGATAATCGCTATATAAATGACGCAGTGAAGGATATATATCCACCTTCACTGGATTTGAAGGAAACTACAGACAATCCCACAGGCACATCGCATTTAGACCTATATCTCTATAAAAATGAAGCGGGCCTTCTCTCTCGTCGACTGTATGACAAAAGAAATGATTACAATTTCGACATCGTAAACTATCCCTTTCTGGACAGTAATATTCCAGTGGGACCTGCATATGGCGTATACATATCACGCCTAGTAGCATTTGCTAGATCCTGTGTTAAATGTGACGATTTTAATCAACGTCACAAAAACATTGTTGCAGAAACTTATAAAACAGGGCTACACCACTAAGCGCCTCCACTCAAAAGATGATCAAATTTGGCGATACATATCGCATGCTGATAGCAAAATACGAGCGTAGCGTGCAAGATCTATGGCGTTACGTTTCGTAACTTGTGTCTAATTCCGCTTAACCCGGGGCTAGGGGCCGTATGAACCCATGTACTTCAAGATCCCCGTGGTACTCATACGAACAGTCACAATCAAAGCGTGACTGAGATACATCATTCTTTGGAGGACGACTTTACAACAAATATTATGGATTAAGAATACTGATCAGCGATACAGATTTGATATTTTTGGAACATCATGATGTCTTGGCAGCATCATTGAAAACTGTTGACCTCTTCTCTCTTGCAGGAAACAAGCCTATGTTTAAAAATACTATGATTGTCTTTTGAATTTGGTGCTAATACTGTTATATGGAATATGGAATAGGTCTTTGGATTATGGACGCGGATATTCTCTAATGGACGACGGCTGAATTATGAAAGACGGACCAGACGCTTGTAATATATCCACCTTCACTGGATTTGAAGGAAACTACAGATAACCCTACAGGCTCATCATATTTAGACCTATATCTCTATAAAAATGAAGCGGGCCTTCTCTCTCGTCGATTGTATGACAAAAGAGATGATTACAATTTCGACACCGTAAACTATCCCTTTCTGGACAGTAATATTCCAGTGGGACCTGCATATAGCGTATACATATCACGCCTAGTAGCATTTGCTAGATCCTGTGTTAAATGTGACGATTTTAATCAACGTCACAAAACATTGTTGCAGAAACTTATAAAACAGGGTTACACCATCAAGCGCCTCCACTCAAAGTTTCTCAAATTTGGCTATACATATCGCACGCTGATAGCAAAATACGAGAGTAGCGTGCAAGATCTATGGCGTTAGGTTTCGTAACTTGTGTCTAATTCCGCTTAACCCGGGGCAAGGTCCGTATGAACCCATGTACTTCAAGATCCTCATGGTGCTCATATGAACAGTCACAATCAAAGCGTGACTGAGATACATCATTCTTTAGATGACGACTTTACAACGAATATTATGGATTAAGAATACTGATCAGCGATACGGATTTGATATTTTTGGAACATCATGATGTCTTGCCGGTATCATTGAAAACTGTTGACCCCTTCTCTCTTGCAGGAAACAAGCCTATGCTTATGTATTAAGAATTGTCTTTTTGAATTTGGTGCTAATACTGTTATACGGAATAGGTCTTTGGATTATGGACGCGGATATTCTCTAATGGAGGACGGCTGAATTATGAATGACGGACCAGCCGCTTGTAATTTCAACGCCGAGTGACAGAAATTTCAAGCGGGGGATTTGATGGGTAAAAATCGTACAAAATTGTCTGGTAAATTGTTTTTCTCGCAAGTTTTGTTTCCAAAATCAGTTAATATTCTACCCACAAACTTCCGTCACACGGCTTTCATAAATTTGGGATATGTTGATTATAATTTCAGTCAATATACATATGTTTCATACATAACACCGACGGTGCATAGCAATATCTTCAACCTAAAATCAACGAAATGCGTGTGCCAGAGGCTCTGATTTTGACCACTCGGTCTTCAATCTTTCATTCCATAACAACGAAGGGTCATATTTCAAACTTCAGATCTGAAAAACCTGATAAATAAGCTTTTTAATGATATTACTTTTTTTTGCTAAGGCGCTAAATTTTATAGAAGTTCTGCACTGTTTTCGCTACAAAACTGTTGTTATCAGCGCTATAGATCACGTGAAGTAAACAGTCCCCCCCCCTATCCTTTTTTTTAGACAGAGAAGCCGTTTAAGTGTACTGTATGTGAATACCGATTCATCCATAGTAAAAATCGCCCCGTGCTTATGGGAACGCACACTGACGAAAGAGCGTAGGAGTGTACTATATGTGAACACAGAACTACAAGAAAATCTCAGCTTGCTCGACATATGATCATCCACGTGGGTGAAAAACCATTCGAGTGTACGGTGTGTGTCAACAGCGCATGAATGGACAATTCTGGTCTTGCCGAACGTATCGGAACTCACACGGGTGGGAAAAAGCATTCGTGTGATAACAGGTTTTTGAAAATATTCTGGTCTTGCACCAAAAACCGTAGCGCTCTTTTATATTTTCGGGACAAATCCTAAATTTACATACACCCACTCCCCCCATGCCGTGATCTCAAAAGGGCATCCCCACAGCAAGCGGAGCCGCCATTTTGTTTGTTTATCTTTTTGCGTAGTTATACAATAAACGCTCGACCCTGCATGGGTCGCACGGATGCTAGACTGGTCATAATAACATGGTCCAACACCTAGAGATTATGTTTATTACTACAAGTCTTCCTTCCCATGGTTTCATGTATTTTTTCGTGCCAATACGGTTTTGGGGAAACCTAGATGGAGGCACTGAGGGTTCCCCACTGGCCGTTTAACATAGGCGAATAGATGGTAATATTGTCGGGGACCATCCTCTATACATGGATGATTCGGAAAGGCAGATAAAGGCTATATATTGGACCGGAGAGGGCCGGACATTGCCGGAGATGACCGAACATTGCCGGAGATGACCGGAGATTCCCGGAGATTGCCGAAGATTAAGACGCAGTGTATTTGAAGTCTCGGGACTACTTTCTGTCCGCGGAAGCTTCTCCCCACGACCGCATCACTGCCAGACCGCATCACCGTGGAGGAATACATCTCCCAAAGCTCACGTGACTGGAAGTGCCGGAACTATAGTGAACTTGACCGCTGTGACCTCAGGGGTACTCGGATGTTCACACATGTTCCAGGGTCCCCGGATGGAAAACCCGGTGGGAAACCCGGATGTTGAATAGTACCCGGATGCAAGACTGAGGGACGACGCAATGCAGTCCCCCGGATGGAACACCCGGTGGGGAAAAACACGGATGTTGAAGAGCACTCGGATGTAAAACCAGGGTACCCGGATGTAAGACTGAGGGACGACGCACTCCACTCCATAGGGAAAAACCCGGATGTTGAAGAGTACCCGGATGTTGAAGGTCAGTACAAATCTTCCATGCATACGTCTAAGGTCTCAGGAAAAATTGGAACTCTTCTGTGTTCGGAGGTATTTTTTAGTCATTCCATCACTCTAAACCGCAAGTGACGTCACACCACTTGCGCAGACCCACACCTGCGCACACAAGACCTGCGCACTTCCGGTTTTTTGTCTGCGCATGCGCAGTGAGGCGCCAAAGCGTCAATATGCTTACTACATACTACTCATGTCATCTGCGAGATATTGTAGTTTTTCAAGGCAACTATCAACATCCAATACAACAGCAGCAACACTCTCCGTTTTGGTGAGGTTGTTGAAAAAGGAGACTTCGGTAGAGTGAAGAGTTTTCATACATATCCGAAGCGATATACCTACCAACAGCTTTAATGATTTCCTCATGTGCCTTTTGTTGTATTTCAGGGTACTTGGCCATAAACAACACTGCCCAATACATGGTAAAACGAGATGTGTCAGTCCCAGCTGAAATGAGAAAAATATATATTATATATTTCCTGAATTTTACTGATCAATGCTTGGAATGTGCATACATGTATATTGAAATCCAGTACTGGTATACCAGACTTTACAACAATCCTAGAATAAAATGCGAGTGAAGACCATTTTAGTATATGACATTATAAATCATCATATGTGACAATGTAGATGATGTCAGGAAATGCAGATGTCCCTGCCAAATTATCTGTCAGAGGTATCTGAATTTGTTCATTATCTAGCATATCATGTTGGGCACACTGGTTCTCATCAGATCACTGAAGTTAAGCAATGTTGATCCCAGTCAACACTTGGATAGGTGACCGGGTGCTGTACTGCTGATCCGGTACGGGGTTCAGGGTTATATGGACCAGAGTGACAACACGCTGCGCTGGGACTCATCAGTGGTGGCTTTTGGGGAAGCGGGATGGTATCTGATATAACTAGTGGCTCCTACAAAAACGTTATGGCAGTACATATCACATGAGAGGGAGCTGTGGCTGTGAGGCTAAAGCGCTAACACCATCAGATCGTGGCTGTGGTACGTGACCAGGAACTGACATGGACAGCCGTCACAACACGTATGGGACATTAGTTCGTCCAAACCGGAGTGCACTGCACAGCACGACAACTCAACACATGTTTAGTTGACCTGGCCACATATATACCTCTAAAGCCCGGCGCACACGAGAGCTACGTACAGCTGAGCTATCGGCCTCAATTGCCTGTTAGCTTAGGGGCTAGCTCTCGTGTGGTTTCAGCGCACACGGTGAGCCGAGGATTCTTCGAATTTATTTTATTTATTTGATCTTTCATGTGACCAGGCACACGCCAAAAATGGCCATTTTGAACAGTTGTACGTATAAATCACGTGAAAATAAGATGCGTTTCATTGGCCAGTCGAATAAAATGGCTGAGCTGTTAGCTTTCGTTCGCCGCACACGCTGAGGATTTGGCCTCGCGAGGCGAAATTATCAAACAGATTTGATACTTTTCTCCCGGCCTCGCGAGGCCAAAAACTCGCCAAAAACTGCCCGCACACGAGAGCTAGCCCCTGAGCTGATAGCTCTCGTGTGCGCAGGGCTTAAGAGAGGGTGCTCATATTTGATGGAGGGAATTCCCGCAAAACATGAACTGATCATGACACTATTGACAATGCTTGCAGAGTAAGCTTGAAAACAACAGCCTATGGATCAGATGATGTTTGTACATCTATCTGTCATAATCCTGGTAATAGCTGACCTCCAAAGATATCTGAGAGGGTCTGGATAAGATGAGTATCTGTTAACTGGGACATCAAATCTCCATCTTCTTCCTCCATGGCTTCCTGTTTGGCTTGAATCAAACAGTCAGTGAAATCCCTCATGTGACCTAATGGGGGAAAACATCGCATAACAGAGTTATAATGCAATCTTTCAGAATATATAGGGTTTTGGGGTGTGGTGGTGCTTGGGGGTAATGACTGCATCATTTAGCAAGAGTTATATGCTGTATAATGGTGGGGTGCATGATTTCCATGAGAGTGCTTCCCCCGGGGCCTGGAGGGTACGGATGGTGAAGGGTGAGTGAGTGAGTGAATAGGATTTTAGCGTCACTTTCAACATTTTTTCAGCTATATGACGACGGGGGAGGGGGGGGGGGTATCTACTTGTAACAGAGCAGATCTAATACTGCCATTTTATAGTGCTGTCCCACTGAAATATCATGTCGAAGGCAGACATGACACCGCACTCAGACACATTATATTGACACCGAGCGAACCAGTCTTTGTTCTATCCTCTTAATGCTGAGCGTAAGCGAGAAAGCAACAAGTTCCATTTTTGCAAGTCTTTGGTATGACCTGGCCTGAGAGTGAACTCAGTACCTACCGCTTTATGAGACCGACGCTCTAACCATTAGGCCACCGCAGTGACCCGGCTATAGAAATTCCAGGGTTTATGTCCATGGTCAACTATAAATCCCTGGAAATAGGCTGGAATCCTTGGAATTATGCTGGAAACCATGGACAATGTCCATGGTCACATTATTCTGGACCCTGGAAACCATGGACAGTGTCCATGGACACCATGGAATTACAGGAATTCACAACTTCTTCAGCATGGAAATTATAATCAAAATAGGCTGGAAAAGGCATGGAAATTGTGGACTTGGAAGTGGCATGGAAATTTTTCAGAGAAATGACTTAGAATATTTTCAAAAAACAAAATAGAAAATGCAAGCTGCACTGTTTCTTGTTTTAATAAAATGGGCAGTAAATTTATCGATCTAGGAAACCAAGATGGTAAATCGGCGAAGATACCGTCTAGTTGTAACACTGAAAAATGTGTGTGACCTGTTTATTGTTATTCTCCGAGATCTCCTATAACAATCCATTGACAACAATTCTGCTTTTTTGATTTAAACTTGACTGGCATTTGGTTCACAGATATTTACAATCTTCACCATGTAAGAATCATGAGACAATGCATACAATAGCCAAGTCTGGGGACAACAATGTGTCTAGACTTGTGCCTTTTCAGCGACACAAAGACCCAGATAATAGCTTCCTACATGAAGTATCGACCTGATATTTCCATGTCCCGAAAAACCAAACTATTCGGCAGGAATATATGCAGAATTTTCTGGAGAAGAACGTTTACCATGAACCACGTCTGAGTCTTATTCGGATAGAATTAACCTTATTTGCAAGCTTCCTACCACACTATATTGTGTCAGCGACACAAAGACCCAGATAATAGCTTCCTACAAGAAGTATCGACCTGATATTTCCATCTCCCGAAAAACCAAACTATTCGGCAGGAATATATGCAGAATTTTCTGGAGAAGAACGTTTACCATGAACCACGTCCGAGTCTTATTCAAATAGAATTAACCTTATTTGCATAGCTTCCTACCACACTATATTGTTTACTATGGTCCACAATTCTAATTGTAATTGCAAGGGGCGCCGCATTACACTTTTATTTCAGCAGTGACTTGTGCAATCTTTTTGTTAATTCGACATAAAGACTCAACTGCCTAAATTTCAAATATGAATCATCCTCAACCCTGCCTATATTGGTCCAAACATGTACTTGTAAAAATTGGTAACAAGATTTGTCATCACCAGAATGAACAATTGAAACCACAGTACCAGGTTTTAACTAATTTACTCTACACATACAACCTGTAACCATCTGGGTCATCTAAACACGGTAAGACTGACCCTGGGAGCGTGTGTATCCATTTTCAGCCTACTTTCTGCAACTATACAAGGGAATTCCCGGAATCAAATCCACGTCATCAGCCAATCAGCTAAACTCAGCCGACATAACCCCAACATAACCTGCCATTTTCGAGTCATATGCTGTCACACCTGTTCTTCAGAAATTTATTCACTACACTCAATAATGAGCAGGTTGTTCACAATGTTCTGTGATGTAATGTTCTGAGACGTTCACAACTTAATCCCATTCAAAGTGATTTGGAAGGGCTCCTGCACATTTCTGCAGCTGAAGGTCTACTGCAAAGACTTGTGCCCATTTTGCCAAAGTGTGATAATTGTATATACTGTGGAATTCCTGATAATGTAATGTAGTGTCTTTTAGTATTCCGTGAATAAGCTGACAATGAATATATTCAAGTGTAGTAAGATGTATAGCCACAAAAATGGCATTGAAAACAAAACAATTATCTTGACATCAATAAATTAAACTAGAATGTGGCCTAACATACATTGATCCATATAATCATAGCAATTATTCATTTCATACAGTTGTTTAATATACAAAATGATTATTCTTATGTCTCATGACTGCATCTAGTGCCTGCATGTATGGAGTCAGAAATCCAGATATATTCTGCTATATGAATCAGTTGCCAAAACCAGTTGATCTGCAGCAATCCTGTAGAAAACATGGAAAAACCCTGGACAATTCCATGGTGAGGACTGGACATTGTCCAGCCTCACAACCATGGAAATCCTGGACAGTGTCCATCCTCGTCCATGGAAACCCTGGACAATGTCCAGCCTCGTCCATGGAAACCCTGGACAATGTTCAGCCTCGTCCATGGAAACTCTGAACAGCTCGTCCATGGAAACCCTGGACAATGTCCGGCCTCGTCCATGGAAACCCTGGAAAACCATTTCCTGCCTTTCTCAAAACAAATTTTCATACCGTGGATTCAGAGCATGGAAAAACCATGGAAAACAGTCCGAATACTCCAGCCTTTTTCCAGCGTAAGTCTTTTCCATGGAAACACTAGAATTTCTATAGCCGGGAAATGTTGAAGAAGCAGAGGCAGACTTATGTGACACTATCTTGCTGTGCGCCAGTCAGGATCATTACTCGATCACCTGGAGGAACCCACTGAATCCTGGCCAAGATCAACTATTAAAGGGACTCCCAAACACCCCTACCCAGCTGCTGAACGGATTCTCAATCTATGGAATCTAAGATTTCCAAATATGCATGCAAGTGCTAAAATTGTCACCCGTTTAGAAATAAGTAAAATTTTACGAGCAAAAACTCAATATGGCGCTTGAATTTCTCCTGCTGAATACGTCACAGGTGTAAGATCTCAGCCACCAGTATACAGATTCACGTGTTATCAATTGGCATTTTATCCTTTTCAATTTCTCCGTTTCACCATCAAATTTTATGCATTTATTGAAGAAATGTGTTTCTGAAAAGTAAACCGACACATCTAATGAAAAATAATGTGCACAAATGTTGGAACGATGGCATAATCGGCAAGATGCCTGCGTCTGGCCAGGGAATGAAACGGGCCGAGTAAATATATTTTGCCCTTATATAGACATAAACATGAGGCAGCACCTAAAAGGTGCAAGAACCCCTCAGCCAGACAGATTCAGTCTGTGTATATTGGTACACAATGCAGCCCACGCAATTCACCACAGCAATCAGTAATTGCCGAGGTAAATGCCGTGGCATAATCAGTTCACCTCAGCAATATTTAACATGGCGTTAAATAGGAATTATTTTGATATGACATTATTTTTGCCGAGGATACTTTCTGAATTGTGTGAGCTACAATGAATGGAAAATGCATATGTAAAAGCTTGAACGATTTGGTTGAATGCAGAAAATATTTTAGCAGTGGCTTGTAAAAGATTAAAATGTGATAAATTCAGTGTTGGATGAATTGGATGAATGTTGTTGGATGAATTGGAGAACTATAACAAATCATTTGACATATCACGTGCGAAAAATATGGCGGAAGAACAAAAATATTCTGAACAAGAGAGATCCTGAAGAATCTTGGCGCCCACCGTTGTCCGATAATTGTAAGCTAATGACAAGGATCTTTTTGTCCACTGTTACTAAGAACAAACGATTGATTTGTAATTTTGTTTACAGAATTTCGAATCTGAGCAAAAAAGATCGAAAAAGGAACACTGGAAAACACCAAGATATAATCTTTCTAAGTTTCAAGAGTTTTAAGATTTCTAGAAACTGTACTTATGTCGGTTGCTATAATACAAGAGAAATGAGCAAAGTTAGTCTGAAAGCGAATGAAAGTGAAGTGAAATTCGGAGGATCCTTCGTCTTCGTTTTGTAGTTTTTAAAAATTGTATTTAATGTTTTGCTCGTGTCATCATTGGGTACTGGAAGCGAAGACAAATCTCTTAGGAACTTTGGCATGAGCTATGAAACATACTTAAGATTTTATAATTAGGAACGAATGCTAATTCTGTTCTGTTTACTGGGCTAGTTTGAGACATCTCTTTATGATACCATGCTCTAAAATAGTAAGACGGTACAATACTTAATACTGCAGGGATCCGGTCCGCACAGTAATGTTGAAACTTCGAAAGTGTCTGAATCCTGATTATCTCCCTTGGATCGAAACATGCAGTAGTCTACAGTTGTCGGGTTGTGACGTGTCACAAGAGTATGGTATGTGCTTTAGAATAGGTTAACCGGAAGACTATACTGTGAGGTCATGTGAATCTGTCATTATGTCGGCACCTCTTCCCACTTCCCTTATATGTGTTGTAATCTTGGCCATCATGGTAAATGCACTGCACACCCTGAGCTAAGTCTTACGAAGTATGTTTTAAAACAGGAAATAATCTGTTCTAACTGAAGGTTTCATTTGACAATGTCTATAAATCAACATCAGTTTGGTTTAATCCCACATTTAATCCGATTACGGTAATCCCTCTGACAATTCAATCACAGAAGCGAAATTTTCTACTGTACAATAAGGGGGTGATCAAATTTATTAGAACAGGAAGTTGACAAAATGCATTTTTTCTTCATTATTTCAATGGTATTGGAAGATGATCAAATTTATTAGAAGCAGCCAACTGAATTTTGTCCCAAAATGAGGGGGTGATTGGATTTTGAATTAATAGAGGAATTACAGTATACAATTTATTTAAAGCAACAACTTGCACATACTAGCATCGTATGTTCCCTGATGATCAAAAAATTTCTTCCGCAATATGTTGAGAAATTCTTCAATGAAAGCCAGAAAGCGCTTGGTCCGTTTTAGGTGGAGGTGTTTGAGGAATGGCACATAATCTTCTGGTAGGCCATTGGCTGCCTCCAACAGAAATGTGTCACTCATCTCAATTAATCGATGGAATTCTGGGTCTTCAATATCATAACTGCAAGTGATAAAAATAAACAAATTGAAATTTGGTAGCTGTAGGTAAGCTAGAATCTAGCAAATCAGAAATGTGAAGTGCCAAAAATGATAATAGCATATTTTGTAAATATTAAGAGATATATTACACTTGTAATATGGCTCATTTGAATTGTGAAGACATGTGAGTGATGGAAGCATTGACCTGATTGGACAAAAGTGTGTTTTTTGTGCAGTCATTTGAGATTTATTGAACTAAAAATGAAACTTACATTATGACCAATTACAGTTAACCGTTCTACCAGTTACACAACAAACATAGAGCATTTCATATCAAAAATGTCTGAATAAATCCAACGATGAAATCTCATGGATGAAAGTTCACAAAATTCAGATTCCTTTTTTGGCCAATCAGATGCTCAAATACTGCTGGGAAAAATAGAGAATGGATGCTTCTATATATGTGTGTTATATTCCATTTTGATAATCAGGCCATGTTGTTGTATGACTCTGCCTCAACAGAATAGGATTGTGGAATGTGAAAGAATCAATCATACGCCTTTCATAAATACATGCATGACATAAATATCAATTTGATATTGAAGGCCTATAGCAAATACACAGATCACTGAAACCAGATAACCGGAATGCTGCTTCTAATGCCATACACACATACCTCTGACCATAGCAAAATCCACAGATGAAATTATACACAATCAGTGAGAGATGGTGTTTTGGATCATATGGTCCAACTTCTTTCTCCATCAGGGCAAATACCTTGGACAGGGAAGCCTGTACTCTGCTCTCCAGCTGTGGACCGCTGATGTAGGTTCTGATAGAGGAAACAAAGGATCAGTACATCTCCAAATCAGGGTAGACAAATTTGTTCTCAAATTAAGAAACATATTTCATATATGGAAATATTTTCAAGTCGATTTCTTTTAGTTTTAATTGCTTTAGGTTATCCCTTTTACAGGAGGAAGAATAAAACTGGTTATCAAAACAATTGGAAGAAAGTCGCAAAAAGAAATCATATGCACTTCATTTTCATCGCCTTTGTGAGCTGGATTTAGTAACAAATAAAATACCATATATTTAAATTTAGAGTTTTTGCTTCTAATTCAAGTGTGAGAAATTGGATTTGCTTAGAAATTCCTGTTTATTTTTTTGTGGTTTATTATGCACTGTACTACGATAGGGATTCAGGAGTTAAGATCGGTGGGTCAATAATGACTGGGATGTTCACTAATGAAACTTCTGTAAGGAAAATGTTGTTGAGAAATGAGACTGGGACTGTGTATATAAATGCTATCTTCTTGAGAAACCAAGATGTTAACATCTATTTCCTTGAGTTATAAATATAGATACATGTATATTGAAATGTCCAGACCTCATTGCTTTGGATGCAATTTTACGGTGTAGCCGCCATGTAGGGCCAAAGTCTGCCATAGCAATATCCTTTCCTCCTTCTGTAATAGCATCTCCTGTCAAATGTAAGGCATAAGACATCAATCATATCAACAAATATGTGTACCCGTATACAGTGATTCAAGTCTGTCTCAATTAGAGATACATTTAACGAAAACCTAATGTGGTAATACTGTTCCAAAAGATGTTTCAAGGAGAGATCCTGAAGGAGCTTGGCGCCCACCATTGTCCGATAATTGTAAGCTAATAACAAGAGGATCTTTTTGTACATTGTTACTAAGACGACTGAGTTGTAATTTTGTTTACAGAATTTCGAATCTGAGCCGAGAGCGAAAAAGATCAAAAAAGGGACACTGCATGGAAACCACCAAGATATAATCTTTCTAAGTTTCAGGAGTTTCAAGGTTTCTAGAAACTGTACTTATGTCGGTTGTTATAGTACAAGAGAAATGAGCAAAGTTAGTCTGAAAGTGAATGTACATGTACAGAGGATCCTTGGTCTTCGTTTTGTAGTATTTTTATTTTTTTTATTTTTTTTGCACGTGTCATCATTGGGTACTGGGAGCGAAGAAAAATCTCTTTGACAATTTCGCATACTTAAGATTTTATAATTAGGAACGAATGCTAATTCTGTTCTGTTTACTGGACTAGTTTGAGATATCTCTTTTAAGATACCATGCTCGAAAATAGTAAGATGGTACAATACTTAATGCTGAAGGGATCCGGTCCGCGCAGTAATGTTGAAACTTCGAATTTGAAAGTGTCTGAATCCTGATTATCTCCCTTGGATCGAAACATGCAGTGGTCTACCGTTGTGGAGATGTGACATTGTGACACAAGAGTGACGTCCCTTCATGTAGCTGACCCGCCGGCAGATGAAAGGGTGGGGCAGTTCACTTGCAACTGCATGGACTAAAGAAAACTGATTTAAAATTTGAAGAAATACATTTTAATTCCGAATTATTTGAACTCCTTGATATGGAAGGGGAAGATATGGATATTCTCTATAGTCAATATATAGAATATGCCCCACCGTTTGATCCGCCGACGTGATGCAACGTCACAACTCGGGAATACCGTATTAAGTGGATTTTCGAATCGGACCAAAAAAGGCATCTTGCACAACTAGGCCCCATGTGGGACCTGTGTACCAAATTTCAGAAAGATCCATGGAATATTTCCTGAGAATTCACGATAACAATGTTTCACGGGGAAATTCAAGATGGCCACATGGCAGCCATATTGGATTTCGAATCGGACCAAAAAAGGTATCTTGCACAACTGGGCCACAAGGGGAATCTGTGTACCAAATTTGAGGAAGATCCATGCAGTACTTCTTGAGAAATCACGATAACAAAGTTTCATTGGGAAATAAAAGATGGGCGCCTGGTGGCCATATTGGATTTCCGAATCGGACCAGTAAAGGTATCTTGCACAACTAGGCGACAAGGGGAACCTGTGTACCAAATTTGACAAAGATCCATGTAGTAGTTCCTGAGAAATCGTAATAACAAAGTTTCATGGGGAAATCCAAGATGGCCGCCTGATGGACATATTGGATTTTGGAATCGGACCAGAAAAGGTATGTTGCACAACTGGACCACAAGGGCAACCTGTCTACAAAATTTGAGAAAGATCCAGGCAGTACTTCCTGAGAAATCACGATAACAAAGTTTACTGGGGAAATCTCAGATGGCCGCCTGGTGGCCATATTGGATTTTCAGTTTTAACCGAAAAAGCTATCTTGCACAACTAGATCATAAGGTGAACCTGTGTACCAAATTTGAGAACGATCCATGCAGTATTTCCTGAGAAATGACGATAACAAAGTTTCATGAGGAAATCCAAGATGGCTGCCTGGTGGCCATATTGGATTTTCGAATCGGACCAGAAAAGGCATCTTGCACAACTAGATCCCAAGGGGAACCTGTGTACCAAATTTGAGAAAGATCCATGCAGTACTTCCTGAGAAATGACGATAAAGTTTCATGGGGAAATTCAAGATGGCTGCCTGGTGGCCATATTGGTTTTTCGAATCGGACCAGAAAAGGTATCTTGCACAACTAGACCCCAAGGCGAACCTGTGTACCAAATTTGAGAAAGATCCATGCAGTAGTTTCTGAGAAACCACGATAACAAGGTTTCATGGGGAAATCAAAGATGGCCGCCTTGTGGCCATATTGGATTTTCGATTCGGACCTAAAAAGGTATCTTGCACAACTAGACCCCAAGGGGAACCTGTGTATCAAAATTGAGAAAGATCAATGCAGTAGTTCCTGAGAAATCGTCAAAGTTTCATGGGGAGAAATACAACATGGCCGCCTGGTGGCCATATTGGATTTTCGAATCCGACCAGAAAAGTTATCTTGCACAACTAGGCGACAAAGGGAACCTGTGTACCAAATTTGACAAAGATCCATGCAGCAGTTCCTGAAAAATTGTAATAACAAAGTTTCATGGGGAAATCCAAGATGGCCGCCTGATGGACATATTGGATTTTGGAATCGGACCAGAAAAGGTATGTTGCACAACTGGACCACAAGGGCAACCTGTCTACAAAATTTGAGAAAGATCCAGGCAGTACTTCCTGAGAAATCACGATAACAAAGTTTCATGGGGAAATCTCAGATGGCCGCCTGGTGGCCATATTGGATTTTCAATTTGAACCGAAAAAGGTATCTTGCACAACTAGATCATAAGGTGAACCTGTGTACCAAATTTGAGAAAGATCCATGCAGTACTTCCTGAGAAATGACGATAACAAAGTTTCATGGGGAAATCCAAGATGGCTGCCTGGTGGCCATATTGGATTTTCGAATCGGACCAGAAAAGGCATCTTGCACAACTAGATCCCGAGGGGAACCTGTGTACCAAATTTGAGAAAGATCCATGCAGTACTTCCTGAGAAATGACGATAAAGTTTCATGGGGAAATTCAAGATGGCTGCCTGGTGGCCATATTGGTTTTTCGAATCGGACCAGAAAAGGTATCTTGCACAACTAGACCCCAAGGCGAACCTGTGTACCAAATTTGAGAAAGATCCATGCAGTAGTTTCTGAGAAACCACGATAACAAGGTTTCATGGGGAAATCAAAGATGGCCGCCTTGTGGCCATATTGGATTTTCGATTCGGACCTAAAAAGGTATCTTGCACAACTAGACCCCAAGGGGAACCTGTGTATCAAAATTGAGAAAGATCAATGCAGTAGTTCCTGAGAAATCGTCAAAGTTTCATGGGGAGAAATACAACATGGCCGCCTGGTGGCCATATTGGATTTTCGAATCCGACCAGAAAAGTTATCTTGCACAACTAGGCGACAAAGGGAACCTGTGTACCAAATTTGACAAAGATCCATGCAGCAGTTCCTGAGAAATTGTAATAACAAAGTTTCATGGGGAAATCCAAGATGGCCGCCTGATGGACATATTGGATTTTGGAATCGGACCAGAAAAGGTATGTTGCACAACTGGACCACAAGGGCAACCTGTCTACAAAATTTGAGAAAGATCCAGGCAGTACTTCCTGAGAAATCACGATAACAAAGTTTCATGGGGAAATCTCAGATGGCCGCCTGGTGGCCATATTGGATTTTCAATTTGAACCGAAAAAGGTATCTTGCACAACTAGATCATAAGGTGAACCTGTGTACCAAATTTGAGAAAGATCCATGCAGTACTTCCTGAGAAATGACGATAACAAAGTTTCATGGGGAAATCCAAGATGGCTGCCTGGTGGCCATATTGGATTTTCGAATCGGACCAGAAAAGGCATCTTGCACAACTAGATCCCGAGGGGAACCTGTGTACCAAATTTGAGAAAGATCCATGCAGTACTTCCTGAGAAATGATGATAAAGTTTCATGGGGAAATCCAAGATGGCTGCCTGGTGGCCATATTGGTTTTTCGAATAGGACCAGAAAAGGTATCTTGCACAACTAGACCCCAAGGCGAACCTGTGTACCAAATTTGAGAAAGATCCATGCAGTAGTTTCTGAGAAATCACAATAACAAGGTTTCATGGGGAAATCCAAGATGGCCGCCGTGTGGCCATATTGGATTTTCGATTCGGACCCAAAAAGGTATCTTGCACAACTAGACCCCAAGGGGAACCTGTGTATCAAAATTGAGAAAGATTAATGAAGTAGTTCCTGAGAAATCGTCATAAAGTTTCATAGGGGGAAATACAAGATGGCCGCCTGGTGGCCATATTGGATTTTCGAATCCGACCAGAAAAGGTATCTTGCACAACTAGACCCCAAGGCAAACCTGTGTACCAAATTTGAGAAAAATCCATGCAATAGTTCCTGAGAAATCGCGATAACAAGGTTTCATGGGGAAATCCAAGATGGCCGCCTTGTGGCCATGTTGGGTTTTCGATTCAGACCGAAAAAGGTATCTTGCAAAACTAGACCCTAAGCACAATTTGTGTACGAAATTTGAGAAAGATCCATGCAGTACTGAGAAATGACGATAACTAAGTTTCATGGGGAAATCCAAGATGGCTGCCTGATCACGTGGTGGCCATATTGGATTTTCGAATCGGACCAGAAAAGGTATTTTGCACAACTAGACCCCAAGGGGAACCTGTGTACCAAATTTGAGAAAGATCCATGCAGTAGTTCCTGAGAAATGACGATAACAACGTTTCATGGGGAAATCCAAGATGGCTGCCTGGTGGCCATATTGCATTTTCGAATCGGACCAGGAAAGGTATTTATTTATTTATTTTTATTTAATCGATACAAGGTCAACAGGTCTGAGACCCAGTAATAGACCAGGTAAAACACTATATACAACATTTAACATAAACAATGACACTGAGATTAAAGGCATAATGCTTAATAATATAATAATATGCTAGTATGTACATATAGATAAGATACGCGTGTATTTGAACAAATTATAAACATGGTATAACATCTAAATCTACTTCTTAAAAGCCCATTTCTATAAAAAATATGTCAACGTTTGCCTTAAGACTAACGTTATTAAAATAAACACTTAGTAAAAACATATATGCAATATATATAAATAAGAAAACAATACGTTTAAACAACTTTATGAACATTGTAAAGCATTTAAAATCTGTTTCTTAAATTTAAACTTTGATGTAAATATGTCTACGTTTGCGTTAAGAGAAATATCATTGAAGTAAGTTAAAGTTCGTGGTAAAAATACATTCTTTCTAAGATTAATTCTACATTTAGGAGGTGCGAACAAACATCTCTGTCGTAAAACACGTGATCGTGATTTCTCAGGAAAACTTGCACAACTAGACCCCATATGGGACCTGTGTACCAAATTTGAGAAAAATTCATGCAGTAGTTCCTGAGAAATCGCGATAACAAGGTTTCATGGGGAAATCCAAGATGGCTGCCTGTTGGCCATATTGGATTTTCGAATCGGACCACAAAAGGTATCTTGCACAACTAGACCCCAAGGGGAACCTGTGTACCAAATTTGAGAAAGATCCATGCCGTAGTTCCTGAGAAATCGCGATAACAAGGTTTCATGGGGAAATCCAAGATGGCTGCCTGGCGGCCATATTGAATTTTTCGAATCGGCCCAGAAAAAGGTTTCTTGCACAACTAGACCCCAAGGGGAACCTGTGTACCAAATTTGAAAAAGATCCATGCAGTAGTTCCTGAGAAATCGCGGTAACAAGGTTTCATGGGGAAATCCAAGATGGCTGCCTGGTGGCCATATTGGAATTTCGAATCGAACCAGAAAAGGTTTGTTGCACAACTAGACCCCAAGGGGAACCTGTGTACCAAATTTGAAAAAGATCCATGCAGTAGTTCCTGAGAAATCGCGGTAACAAGGTTTCATGAGGAAATCCAAGATGGCTGCCTGGTGGCCATATTGGATTTTCGAATCGGACCAGAGAAGGCTTCTTGCACAACTAGACCCCAAGGGGAACCTGTGTACCAAATTTGAAAAAGATCCATGAAGTAGTTCCTGAGAAATCGCGGTAACAAGGTTTCATGGGGAAATCCAAGATGGCTGCCTGGTGGCCATATTGGATTTTCGAATCGGACCAGAAAAGGTTTCTTGCACAACTAGACCCCAATGGTGTACCAAATTTGAAAAAGATCCATGCAGTAGTTCCTCAGAAATCGCGGTAACAAGAATTGTTTACGGACGGACTGACGACGGACGGACGGACGACGGACCACGGACGAAAAGTGATTTGAGCAGCCCACCATCTGGTGATGGTGGGCTAAATATAGTGTGCTTGTTTGCTTCAAGGCCAAAGTATACACAATCTTTTGAACCAATTCAGACCTGGTACTGGATTTTTTTTTTTCATTTTCATTTTCTTACCCAAGTGACCTTTACTTTGGCCACAAAATAAAAAGGGTTCTTCTTTTTGCCTTGGACAAGGTATACACAAAGTTTGATACAAATCCATAACCTGAAACTGAAGGTTTTCCATATTGTACAGGTTTTCTGGCCCAAGTGAATCTGACCTTTGCCATTTGACCTTTTGATCTCACATAAAATTGGGTTCTTTGTTGACCCATGAGCAAGGTATATGCAGAGAGTTGACGTTCATACTTACAGCAGGAAAACATTCCAGGAGTTTTCCATGACATTCCAGATCAATAATATTAATTTTCCAGGAGTCTTTAGTACAATAACTCACAACAAAGATGAGCAAATGAACGAAGTTCAGAAACACATTTTGGCACTGTAACGTGTGGCATCAGATCACTGATTCTCCCAGAAGATGAAAGTGTAGTTCTTCCAGAAGATTAACTTCAGTTTTCAGCATTGTCCAGGGATTCATGGTTAGAATTAAATTCCAGGAGTTTTAAGGACTTTCCGTGAGGCGTATCAATCCTGTTAGTACCAATCCATAGCCTGGAATTGAAGACTTTACATTTTTTTGCAGATTTTCTAGCCAAAGTGACATTGACTTTTGACCTCAAATTAATGGGGTTCTGAAAGTTTGGTACAAATCCATAACCTGAAACTGGAGACATTACACAGACATGAAAAGTTATTAGATGGATGAACACGTTTGATATCATGATCACAATATGACCTCGTCTTTCACTGGGAATATAAAAAGGTGGTTCAATAAATAAAGGAGTAGGCCTACCTGAACAGTATCTCTAGTACAGAGCATGTCAGTAAATAGAGTATCTGACTTGGAAAATTCTAGGGATTGTAGAATTCAGAATTAGGGATAATGGACATGAAGGGTTATACCTGTGAATGTTTGTGGTCTTCCAGAGAAATCATTGGGTATTTTAACAAGAGCTTCTTTCACAACTTCGATGTTATTGAGGACCACAGTCTTCATCATGCCTGAGAACAAGTGACACAATATTGTACAGATATCAATAATATCAATAATATCATTGGTTTGAGCTCAACTACATGTATATCAGCTGTACATGCCCCACAGCGTATGTGATATTTATTCATGTCATGTCACAAGCGAATGTGCGAATAAGATGTCATGTTCAATATTAGCTAATAAACTGATAGGTCCATCAAAACAATTTTACAGTAAATATTCATACTTTTATATATAATAAAATGATTGGCCATTTTGGGCCTGATTTTTCCTTGACTTCAGTCAATATTGGTTTTTCTTGGTCTGACAATGTAATATCATGTAAACTACCACGGACACCTGTATTTGTATAATGTCAAATTCTTACACATTTTTTGGCAATTTACTAGTTATTATTGGATGAGCTCTCTCAGAATATACTATTAAAATGTGTGTGTCCTGTGCAAAGTTTGATCAAGCTATGACAATAATTGGCCCTGAAATGTAGGCAAGAACATCTAACATACCGGTACAACAACATGACACAATACTGGTGAAAAGATGTGCCTGTACATTCATTAACTCACCCAGGCTGAAGGAGCATATTGGACCATATATTTTAGCATAATCCGCCAGGAGTTCATACGGCTCCTTGCTGGATCTCATAAATACTGCAGAAGAAAATATCAAAAGATTTGAGAATTATCAGACAAAAATTACACATACTATGAAAATAGCCGCTATATGGATCATTTCTGGGAATGCAAGATTAACATGCTGTCATGTACCTCAGATGTATGTACCATATCCACCTGGCATGTACATCAGATGTATATACCATATCCACCGGTTATGTACATCAGATGTATTTGCCATATCCACCTGTGATGTACATCAGATGTATGTACTATATCCACCTGTCATGTAGATCAGATGTTTGTACCATATTCACCTGTCATGTACATCAGATGTATGTACCATATCCACCTGTCATGTACATCAGATGTATATACCATATCCACCTGTCATGTACCTCAGATGTATGTACTATATCCAACTGTCATGTGCATCAGATGTATGTATCATATCCACATGTCATGTAGATCAGATGTATATACCATATCCACCTGTCATGTATCTCAGATGTATGTACCATATCCACCTGTCATATACATCAGATGTATGTACCTTATCCACCTGTCATGTACATCAGGTGTATGTACCATATTCGCCTGTCATGTACATCAGATTAATATACCATATCCACCTGTCATGTACATCAGATGTATGTACCATATCCACCTGTCATGTACATCAGATGTATGTACCATATTTACCTGTCATGTACATCAAATTTATATACCATATCCACCTGTCATGTACATCAGATGTATGTACCATATCCCCCAGTCATGTACCTCAGATGTATGTACTATATCCACCTGGTATGTACATCAGATGTATGTACCATATCCACCTGTCATGTACATCAGATGTATGTACCATATCCATCTGTCATGTACCTCAGATGTATGTACTATATCCACCTGGTATGTACATCAGATGTATATACCATATCCACCTGTCATGTACATCAGATGTATGTACAATATCCACCTGTCATGTAGATCAGATGTATGTACCATATCCACCTGTCATGCACATCAGATGTATGTACCATATCCACCTGTCATGTACATCAGATGTATATACCATATCCACCTGTCAGGTAGATCAGATGTATGTATCATATCCACCTGTCATGTACATCAGACGTATGTACCATATCCACCAGTCATGTACATCAGATGTATGTATCATATCCACCTGTCATGTACATCAGACGTATGTACCATATCCACCAGTCATGTACAACAGATGTATGTACCATATCCACCTGTCATGTACATCAGACGTATGTACCATATCCACCTGTCATGTAGATCAGATGTATATACCATATCCACCTGTCATGTACATCAGATGTATATACCATATCCACCTCGCATGTACATCAGATGTATGTACCATATCCACCTGTCATGTAGATCAGATGTATGTACCATATCCACCTGTCAGGTAGATCAGATGTATATACCATATCCACCTGGCATGTACATCAGATGTATGTACCATATCCACCTGTCATGTACATGCAAAACATTTCAAAGCTTTTTTTCAAAGCAAAGTCATGTACATCAGGTGTATGTACCATATCCACCAGTCATATACATCAGATGTATATACCATATCCACCTGTCATGTACATCAGGTGTATGTACCATATCCACCTGTCATGTACATCAGATGTATGTACCATATCCACCAGTCATGTACATCAGATGTATGTACCATATCCACATGTCATGTACATCAGATGTATGTACCATATCTACCCCTCATATACATCAGATGTATGTACCATATCCACCTGTCATGTACATCTGATGTATATACCATATCCACCTGTCATGTACATCAGATGTATGTACCATATCTACCTGTCATATACATCAGATGTATGTGCCATATCCACCTGTCATGTACATCAGATGTATGTACCATATCCACCTGTCATGTACATCAGATGTATGTACCATATCTACCTGTCATGTACATCCGATGTATATACCATATCCACCTGTCATGTACATCAGATGTATATACCATATCCACCTGTCATGTACATCAGATGTATACACCATATCCACCTGTCATGTACATCAGATGTATGTACCATATCCACCTGTCATGTACATCAGATGTATGTACCATATCTACCTGTCATGTACATCCGATGTATATACCATATCCACCTGTCATGTACATCAGATGTATATACCATATCCACCTGTCATGTACATCAGATGTATACACCATATCTACCTGTCATGTACATCAGATGTATATACCATATCCACCAGTCATATACATCAGATGTATATACCATATCCACCAGTCATATACATCAGATGTATATACCATATCCACCTGTCATGTACAACAGTTGTATATACCATATCCACCTGTCATGTACAACAGTTGTATATACCATATCCACCAGTCATATACATCAGATGTATATACCATATCCACCTGTCATGTACATCAGATGTATGTACCATATCTACCTGTCATATACATCAGATGTATGTACCATATCCACCTGTCATGTACATCAGATGTATGTACCATATCCACCTGTCATGTACATCAAACGTTTGTACTATATCCACCTGGTATGTACATCAGATGTATATACCATATCCACCTGTCATATACATCAGATGTATGTACCATATCCACCTGTCATGTACCTCAGGTGTATGTACTATATCCACCTGGTATGTACATCAGATGTATGTACCATATCCACCTGTCATGTACATCAGGTGTATGTACCATATCCACCTGTCATGTACATCAGATGTATATACCATATCCACCAGTCATGTACATCAGGTGTATGTACCATATCCACCTGTCATGTACATCAGATGTATGTACCATATCCACCTGTCATGTAGATCAGATGTATGTACCATATCCACCTGTCATGTACATCAGATGTATATACCATATCCACCTGTCATGTAGATCAGATGTATATACCATATCCACCTGTCATGTACATCAGATGTATGTACCATATCCACCTGTCATGTAGATCAGATGTATGTACCATATCCACCTGTCATGTACATCAGATGTATATACCATATCCACCTGTCATGTAGATCAGATGTATGCACCATATCCACCTGTCATGTAGATCAGATGTATATACCATATCCACCAGTCATGTACATCAGATGTATATACCATATCCACCTGTCATGTAGATCAGATGTATGCACTATACCCACCTGTCATGTACATCAGATGTATATACCATATCCACCTGTCATGTACATCAGATGTATGTACCATATCCACCTGTCATGTAGATCAGATGTATGTACCATATCCACCTGTCATGCACATCAGATGTATGTACCATATCCACCTGTCATGTACATCAGATGTATATACCATATCCACCTGTCAGGTAGATCAGATGTATGTACCATATCCACCTGTCATGTACATCAGACGTATGTACCATATCCACCAGTCATGTACATCAGATGTATGTATCATATCCACCTGTCATGTACATCAGACGTATGTACCATATCCACCAGTCATGTACAACAGATGTATGTACCATATCCACCTGTCATGTACCTCAGACGTATGTACCATATCCACCAGTCATGTACATCAGATGTATGTACCATATCCACCTGTCATGTACATCAGATGTATATACCATATCCACCTGTCATGTAGATCAGATGTATGCACCATATCCACCTGTCATGTAGATCAGATGTATATACCATATCCACCAGTCATGTACATCAGATGCATATACCATATCCACCTGTCATGTAGATCAGATGTATGCACTATACCCACCTGTCATGTACATCAGATGTATATACCATATCCACCTGTCATGTACATCAGATGTATGTACCATATCCACCTTTCATGTAGATCAGATGTATGTACCATATCCACCTGTCATGTACATCAGATGTATGTACCATATCCACCTGTCATGTACGTCAGATGTATGTACCATATCCACCTGTCATGTAGATCAGATGTATGTACCATATCCACCTGTCATGTACATCAGATGTATATACCATATCCACCTGTCATGTAGATCAGATGTATGCACCATATCCACCTGTCATGTACATCAGACGTATGTACCATATCCACCAGTCATGTACACCAGATGTATGTACCATATCCACCTGTCATGTACAACAGATGTATGTACCATATCCACCTGTCATGTACATCAGATGTATGTACCATATCCACCTGTCATGTACATTAGATGTATGTACCATATCCACCTGTCATGTAGATCAGATGTATGTACCATATCCACCTGGCATGTACATCAGATGTATGTACCATATCCACCTGTCATGTAGATCAGGTGTATGTACCATATCCACCTGTCATGTACATCAGATGCATGTACCATATCCACCTGTCATATACATCAGGTGTATATATCATATCCACCTGTTATGTACATGAGATGCATGCATACTATGTCCACCTGTCACCTCAATATGAATGTCTTTGTTCCAGATCATGACATCAATGAGGGATATGGTTACACCAGGGACAACATGATTATGAAATGGAGAACATGGTTAAACTATGGAGTTCCACAATGAAGAACATTGTTAGACTACATGTATGAATTTCCATTATGGACAACATTGGTTAGACTATGGATTTTCACTATGCAAAACATTGATTAGACTATGGATTTCCACTTTGCAAAACATGAATCTTACACTAACACAAGGCTATTCAATGGATAACAACTACTTGTTGTGGTGCTGTTGGAGATACTTCCAACTATTTCAAAGCTTTTAAAACTTTGGAAGTATCTCCAAAGGAATGTCCGCTCCACGGCAATGAAGAAGTTGTTATCCATCATGTCCATAGAATAGACTTGCGTTAGTGTAATCATGTTCCGCATTGTGGAAATCC
This sequence comes from Hanleya hanleyi, assembly GCA_036873755.1. Classification (NCBI taxonomy): domain Eukaryota; kingdom Metazoa; phylum Mollusca; class Polyplacophora; order Lepidopleurida; family Hanleyidae; genus Hanleya; species Hanleya hanleyi. The sequence goes on along the minus strand of JAVTVY010026292.1, from coordinate 29,728 downwards.
ACATCTCCAACAAAACATCAGCTTCACAGTAACATAGGAATTGTTATCCATAGAATAGCCTTGTGTTATATACGCCGACTTGAAAATGCCTACCCCGTTTCCTCTAATTTTTCGAACAGCATTTGTAGACTTAGAAGCAGAACAAAACACCTTGATGTTAAATGAGGCTAAATACTGTGTCATGGATATGTTATTTATCCCAAGAACTGAAAAACAGCTAGTGAAATTTGTACAGTATTGTAGATGCCTGGAGTTAACTTTTAATTAGAAGAGAACAAAGTAATCATGATCAAACTATATGATATGAGAACATGATAACATCATGGAGAACATGATTTACATATGGAAAACCCTTTTACCTTTACACTTTGGAGAATACATGTATCTCCACTGCCCCCTTTATTACCTTAGCAATACTGAGCACTTGAGTTGAATTGAATCTCTGAACCAAGTTTGCCTACAAGATATGTGAAGGCCATTTAATCATAATATAAAATCAACACAATTCTCACAAGAAGACCCTTAGAAACCTCTGATTTTCCTTGCAAAATCTGTTAAGTACAAGCAGAATGACTGTAATACTTACAAAGGATATTTCCAATGATGGGTAATGGCATTGGTCCAGGTGGTAAATTGTACTTCTTCCCTCTTCCATAAACAAAGTACAACAATATGACGAGGATGAAGGCAGCCGCCAGAAGCTGTGTTATCCCGGAGTGGAATAGATCTCCTAACATGATGTACGTTGAGCTTGATTACACTTGATGTCTAGAGTTGCATATACATGTACTGTACATGAGGCTGTCAAAGATTAAAAAACAAGATTTCATGAATTATTTCATTAGTATTAAAGTTAAATATTGCAGTTTAAAGTAATGAAAAAGATAAGATCATTCTGAGTGATGATGTAAACAATCGTAACATAACTTATATGTTGGCCATTTACATTATCTTTTTCACTGCACTTTTGCATGGAATATACTGTATAAATGAAATACGGTAATTCCTCAAATGAATCGATGACCCTATCGGAAATCAATCAAGCATACTTTTTGGTGAAAACTACGATCAAAAATTGTAATAATTCAATTATCCCCATAGGCCGAGTTGTCTGACTTGTGGAGTATGTGTCTGATAGTAGAAAAATAATATCTATTATTATTACACAAAATTGGCCCCTTAATATTTATTTCATGGTTTCTTTTTGACCAGATATCTGCATGGACCAGTATACATGTACACAATTAACAGTGATATACACAAGTTCATTTAGGATAAGAGAACTTTACCATTTGACAGTAAGTACCAAGAAATGAACTTCAGAATTCAATATTTTTTTTGAGGCAGACAACTTCAACAGTTCAATCACATAGTGACATACATCCTAATCTGCATAAATGAAGGTCAAGCAAAAGACACCTGTGGATTACCCCGCTCTATGACACCATGGAGCTTACTATAGTAAAGATCCATGATGACACCTATTGCAACCTGCCAATAGTCTCCAGATGATGCCATTAAGATTCTTGGAAAAGTCAGAAAGCTGCGGATAAGTTTGACAGGCCAGATAGGGCTGAAAGCCTACCAGACTAGAGAAAGCCCTGGTGAAAACGAGTACCGGTGAAAACATAGACCTAAATGAAAGCGGAACCGAAGTCAAGCAGTAAACTTATGTGATAATTTGAAGCAACGTCCTACCAGTCCGACTCCCTCCAACTTCAATGGACTCCGACGACAGCAATTCCCAGGGACCAGTGGTATGTCAGTATAGGTATGAAAATATCATCACGTGGCAATTATGGCACCGCATTTAGATCAAGGATTCAAGTAAAATAAATATCCGATAAACCAAATCGATATTCCAAATTAGCTCAATCTCAAGGTCAACTCGCCTGACCTGCTGACCCGTTGTCGAGTCCGTACCCGTTTTTGTTTGTTTGTGCAGTGTCCATATTTGACATTATTTTTAACATATGACTCATATATAAAGTCGACGATGACTGTCATATCTGTCAGTCTGTCTCACTCATACAGTGTCCACTAAATTTATGGGTATTAGCTGCATAATTCAACACATTTGTTTGGAGTTTTTTGTGACTCACCAAACTCAAACAAGGTATTTCTGCAACAGTCTCAAGGTCTGCATACACGTACGTCACCTGGTCACTCTATCAGTTCTTTTGTGTTTTTGACAACTTGAATCGCGCCACAACACAAAAGCAACGGCGTGATTGTAATGAAAACCTGGATCTAACCACGGAAGATGTAGCATGCAGCACCCGGATCTGGAGTGTTAAATACCCTCAGAACCGGAAATTCTGAAAGGAAATGTTTCACGATCTAGAAACATCATTGGACTATCACTACAGCGCAGCTTGGTATTATGGCCGTGTTTTCCTTTAAAAAAAAAGCTTTTCCAAACAAATAGATAATAGGGGCCTACCAGTATTTTCGTTATTTGGGATTCGAACCAGCGACCACCAGAGTAAGGCACCCAACCGCCAGCACTATATGTCGGCGATTTAAACCACTCGGAAAAATAGAGCTTGTGGTCGCTGGTTCGATGGGACTCGACCAATTATCAGCACTAGAGTCTGTGTTGTAATCACAAAATAACAAAATACTGTTATACGACCACTTTTTTAATGACAAAACTTCTATCTTCAAATACATAATATTTTGAACTGAAAGTATGGGAGAGAAATCTTCTATGCAGAAATTGTGTACTTTTCGTGTCCAAAGCTGATGTCCGTCGCGCCTGCGTCCCAGATGAAACCCCCACTTTTTAAGAGTGAGAAACATTGCGATTATGGCCGCTTTGCGAGAACGATCAAAATTTCGGGAAAGCTATAAATTGTGTACATATTATTCGGACATTACTTGGTCCACTCACCATTTCTTTCAGTTTTGAGAAGTTTGTGTGAGCGAAAACGTGGCCTACGTTAGGCACATAGACAGTGTCTGTGAGTAGGCCTGATGGTAATACATGCATTTGTATTGCACAGGTAGAGAGTGGCATTTGTTTCGGACTTCCTTGTTTTTGGATAACTATTCAAATCTACAACGATGGATGATAGAATTCAGGTTTAAATTAGGCATCTTTATTTTATTTTGTTTGGCTTGAATCTGATATCCCCCGACATAATTTGAAATAAAAAGTAATTTTCTTCGAATTTCGTTTTTATTTGAAAAAAATATATATATATCCCACGAGGCTGAAATTCTGAACAATTATCAATAGTTAATCCAGTACAAGAAAATGAATCGAGAGCGGCCATAATAGCACGCCCATCCGTAGCTCATGTTGAGGTCGTGTTCTAATATTTGTTACTCCTTCTGACAATACATATTCTATTGTATGATATTGTATTGTTTGTACTAAAAATCGTTAAGAGAGCGTTTTCAAGACGGAGGAAGGTAACCGGCGCAGCCGTTCCTGTGATCATATATATGGCCTTTATATTGTTCGGTCGACCGGTACTTCAATTCCCGAGAAAATTACTCGGTTTATCGGTAAGGTTGAAAGTTAGTGTCATTTTATTTATCAATTCTCACACCACCGGTTTTCAAGAGGAACATACATTTACAAAATACTCAATAAAGAATAAGGAGAAAGTTGTTTGAATCTTCAATCGATGATACTATATTAGTCTTCTTAATTCCACATATTGTACTCAATCAATACACCAGAATAAACATTACTTACGATACTGTAGAATTCAATATACTTCACAGCTTTACATAAAAGAAGGTGGGTGGGAAGCTCTCATGGGTATATGTAGCTGTGAATTTGCATATTGCTCCAATTTAGGTAATTGCCTGTGTTACGGCCGCCGCAGTATCTGTCTGGTCTATCCCGTTGGTATCTGGCTTGGCGTTTGTTTTAACATATGAATGGAGGCAAATTTGGTAAATAGACCTTATCACATAAAAGGAGAAAACTCCCCCATGGAGAATGTCCCAACACATCAAGGCAGACGACTCCTACATAATCTCGCGATCTTGGTTGGCTCGGCTGGCTGTGTAGGGTGGAAACGTAATGATTTCACTCGGTAGGGTGTCATAGTATAAAGTAAAATACACTGATTCGACTCGCACTGATAGGAATCCATATTGGCAGTCATGTTGAAACTACTTTCAAGCTCAATATCCCGCTCAAACTCCGAACAGCGCATGTCAGATGTAGGACTTCCATAGAGTCATGAGAGTCGGACTATGAGGAAAAGACTGTACCACATTCTTCACGTGCCAACGTCGGTGGTCCATGGCGTGACGTGAAGTGTCTTCGAACAGGTCGTACAAGTGAACATCCCGCTAAAGTGTTCGCTGATTGCATTCATACATCGCTAGCAGCCCATCTGTTCAAGTACAACTGGTTCAAACCGGTTTGCTATGGAGCATCCACGACAAAGATGGTAGAGGTAAAACAGGCAGTTCTGTACACACGCTTCTGCTCAGGCCTTGCAACGTTTGACTGTTCCATCATCACCTCTCCGTGCCTTCGTCCATAAAGGCCGTCAGGCCGCGATGGAGGCGTGGGGATCCACAGGTACGGGTCAATGTACTCTCCGTACTCAAGAACACGGTCCCCATGTGATGTTCCCCATGTCGATCCATGGGGACAGTGTTGAGAACGTACGCGGCAAAGTACACATGGTTTATCGAAAACACATCTCGGGTAATTACCCATTGAAAGACAGTTCGTGTCCACGGATCGTTCTCCAACACGGCTGAGATCTGGCTCGTATTATTCGTGTTAGGGGGAATAGTCGCAGAGAACGTCTCGGCTCTTGCCCACTTGAATGAAGTTGTCGAATTCGGTGTAGCAAATCACATTTATAGTGCTGGATAGGGGTGTCCCGAAGTGGATTTCCAGCCGCAAGTTGCATTTCTTGACGAGGTTCAGCTGATGGTCGCGGTCTAAGGTCGAGGTGAGGTCGAAGCAGAACCACGTGTACCCGTCACATTAGGCTCGATGCGGTTCGCTACTTTTTTTTATTTTTTTATTTCTTTTTTTTTTATTTGCCAATTCATTATCATGCAGTGATACATATAAGTATATATATATACAAAAAAGAGAAAAATTGTCGTCTACACAAATAAATAAATCTGGCACTTTAGTTTTCATTACTCACACATACACACACATACCCTCCCACTCACCCCGAACCGAAATGTAGTAGAAAAATCTATATATTAATCCTCTTTTTTGGCTGATTCAAACGATAAAATTGTTATATAAATAAGTGGGCATTTAGTCATATATACACATTTGAAAAGGTTCTGCTGACGTTTCACATGTTATTCACATTTTACAGTGCCTCATGTCTTTTTTTTTTATAGCGATCAATCTTAATAGGGTATATGTCATTTTGAATGATACACTATAGTATTGCATCGAGCCATGGTTCCCAAATTTTGTTGAACCTTTGTTTTTCCTAATTGCTGCGTATTTTTCAATTTCAAATCTTTGTTTAATGATATTTAGAATCGCAAAAATTGACATTTTTTTACCTTTTAGTTTTGACTGATAAATGTAGTACTTGACTATAATTAAAATTAGATTTAATATAGTTGAAAAGTTTGATTTCGTGGTGTCTCCGAAAAGAACGATTTTCGCGTCAAATGTAATAGGTAATTTATTTTTATTACGTAACCATGTCTCGATGTCTCGCCAGAGATGGCGGATATAATCACAGTCCCAAAATAAATGTTCTATGGTCTCCCTCTGATAGTCACAGAATGAACAGGAGTCACTGTCCTTTATACCAAGAAATTTTAAAAGATAGTTTGTCGCTAAAATTCTGTTGTTAATTCGAAACTGAAAATATATTAGTGTAGAACAGGAAGTCGTTTTGAACGGTAGTGCGTGAACATCAGGCCAGCTGATATGCTGTATATTTAACCTGGATCGCTACTTCCTGGTCGATTTGATCCGTTGCCGCTGGGTTTTCGCCAAGGTTGTGGTATAAACCAACTGCACTGCTGCGTTCTATTTCACTTTGCGGATGTACAAGGCTGTAATTATAGCATCTTCTGGAGCAGGGTGTCCAGCCAGAGATTGACTGGATCCAACGGGGCATCCTCATCAAGATTGGTGTATCGCTATCGACGATTTTGGCTTTCATTTCAGGTTTTGACAATGCTTCCGAGCACGTTCCCAATTCCTTTTTTCCGTTAAATACGTGTGCCGCTAAAGGCAGGTAGACTTCTTTTGTGTAATAGTCAACATAGCAGTGTGTATCACGCTGGTAAGGTACCACCTTCATCATGTAAATCTCGGCGATCAGACCTGGCGTTAATGAAGGGTCAGCATCGCTTTTCCTCCTTCGAATGTGGTCATTCCGGTGTCGTCCCTTATATCGACTTTGATGGTGTGAATGTCGGCCTGCCGGCCTGGTAGATAGAGTACGTGATTAAAGCTTGATCACAGGGACATTGTTATTCCCCATCATGTGTGTATCGATCACTTCCGGATAAACGTATAACCCCGCATTCAGGTCCATCATGTATTTGGACCACTCGAAGGCGCGTCCGATTTACGTCTGGAACGATAATCTCAACATCTGCTACAACGTCTGGCTAATACTCAAGCTCACACTCGTCCACAGCAACAACTGGAACGTCTGATTGTGTTCGTTGTACATGATGTTCACTTCATTGATGAATGACATGGCGTTTCATCCTGTTGACCTGGTTCCGGGCTCTCGTCCGATTTGCCATCAGGTCGTGCAACACCGTCATGAACGCGACGGGCGTGTGGTACTAACCTTCGTGGAGGGTAAATGTATATGTGTTGCTCTCGTACTGGATCTCGAACTGCACTGTATCCTGTTGTACGTGGATAGAGGTACTGGATATCCACCAGGACACATTCCAATTGTCCGAGGAGATGTAGGTGGTGCGGCAGTTGGGTGACGTAATGGGCTACGGTGTCGGCTGAGCTATTACTAGGCAGTGCGAGGTAAATCATGACGACTGACGTGTGTCACTCCAGGCCCTCGTATTAATAGACGTCCCAAACCTCGGGCGTCCGGGATCGGTGGGGACGTGTCACGGATCTCGAATGGTGTGGAGTTTGCGGAGGTTTGCTGCTGCTGTTGCTGCATCCAATCCCAACGCTAGGATTTCCGACCATTTCTTGTGTCACGTGCATGCCTGTCAACCCTTGTGCGAAAGCCTGTCATCCTTTGAGGGCCACATGTGACCTGCGTCAACGCATCAGCAAATCTACCATATTGGCTCCGGATACCACTTGGTTCTGGACCATAAGTTCACCTTTATCGTTCCATGACGAGATTTCTTTCAACCGCTGCAGCAACAAGCCAGCCTCATCTGGAATATAGCAAGTAGACTCTTCATGTCTTCTACCGCCACCAGGGTGGTATGCCTGGTAACGGCGGCTGTGGAACAAGTTGTCCTGGCTGTGCGACTGACACTGGGATTGGTTCAGGTTAGGGGTCTTGTATTGTCCCATGAACGTGATGCACCGTTAAAGTGCCAGATTGTAACGTTCTACTTTCTCACTGTCGCTTAAATCCCGTCGTCGCTTAAATCTGGCTCACGTCCTCATCGAGCGTGTTACTAAATCTATAGCCACCAAAATGTTCAATTACTCTAATGCTGTCAAGGAGTTTGACTGGAACTTATACACGTCGGGGGGCTATAGTTGTGATTGTGAATCGTCGAACTTTATCTATACACCATGCAAACATGTTGTGACTGGTGACCTTGATGTGGTGAGTGATAAGGACCTAAAATTACTCCTGATGAAGGGACCTAAATATAGAGAGCCGAGAAATATAAATCTGAAGGCCGACCAGAAGATAGTCCTGTCTGCTTTGGAACAGTACGTTATTGATTGGTCTAAGCGAGAAAAAGTTGAACCTACAGTACTCGATGATTGGTTGGACCTCACCAAGAGCAAGGTCGTTGAAACAATCCGCCATATTGACAGAAGTATCCTTCCCCAAGCAAAACAAGTACTGAGAAGCCCCAATTCGGAAGAAGTTCTAGCAAATCTCCAGAGAAAATTCGTCATAGTCCCAGCAGACAAAGCTCCAAATAATATAGTATTCATATGTAAATATTACTATTACCAGGTGCTGTTGAAAAATTGAATGTAAACATATCGTCATCAAATACGTCTACTTACTCTCAAACTGCATTTACTCTGGGAGATTTATTTAACAATCACAAAACGTTTCTCAAGGAAAGAGGTATTTGTCTTCCAACCAAACATAACGATATACCAAAAGTATACTGGACTCCCAAAATGCATAAATCACCATACAAAGCTAGATTCTCTTTCACCCCTGTTGACGAGGGCCCTACAGGAGGTAAAAGCATTTTGGGAAAGGTATTGCGCCACTATTTTTAAAAACTCTGGCGTTGAATGTATGTGGATATTGAAAAACTCAAAATGTCTTACGGAAGAACTTGATGCTAAAGGTTACATACCGTATAGACATGTATCCACATGGGATTTTTCGACTCTCTATACCACAATCCCTCATCAGGACTAAGTTCATTAATAGTATCTGTGTTCAAGAAAACTGATCGTAGATATATTAATGTCAGAAGCCATAAAGCATTCTTTAGCTCTACTACATACAAGAGATATCATTCATGGGATGTTTCTTTGTTTATAGAGTTGCTTGAATTTCTCATTAAAAATATATATGTGAAATTTGGCAACACAATATATCAGCAGCATATAGGCATTCCAATGGGTACTAATTGTGCACCCCTGTTGGCTGACCTGTATCTGTTCTCTTATGAATATGACTATATGCAGGCGCTTTCAAATTACAACACATATAAGGGAAGTGGGAAGAGGTGCCGACATACTGACTGCGTCACATGACTTCACAGAATAGTCTTCTGGTTAACCTATTCTAAAGCACATACCAAGAATCTAACGATTCGAGATATGTGTTGTATCTCAGGTACGCTTTTATTGTACCTGTTCATGTGGCAACTTGGATGATATGACCACACGGCCCCTAGCACCGGCATAAGCGGTATTAGATACAAATCTAGAGCTATGATGGAAATGCTCTGACAAACCGATACATTCAAAGCCCGTTCCTACTCCTTCACCAAACGCTATATAGACGATCTTCTCGCTGTGGATAATCGCTATATAAATGACGCAGTGAAGGATATATATCCACCTTCACTGGATTTGAAGGAAACTACAGATAGCCCTACAGGCACATCGTGTTTAGATCTATATATCTATAAAAATGAAGCGGGCATTCTCTCTCGTCGACTTGATGACAAGAGAGATGATTACAATTTCGACATCGTAAACTATCCCTTTCTGGACAGTAATATTCCAGTGGGACCTGCATTTGGCGTATACATATCTCGCTTAGTAGCATTTGCTAGATCCTGTGTTAAATGTGACGATTTTAATCAACGTCACAAAACATTGGTGCAGAAACTTAAAAAACAGGGCTATTCCACCAAGCGCCTACACTCAAAGTTTCTCGCATGCTGATAGCAAAATACGAACGTAGCGTGCTAGATCTATGGCGGTACGTTTCGTAACTTGTGTCTCATTCCGCTTAACCCGGCGCTAGGGGCCGTATGAACCCATGTACTTCAAGAACCTCATGGTACTCATATGAACAGTCACAATCAAAGCGTGACTGAGATACATCATTCTTAGATGACGACTTTACAACGAATATTATGGATTAAGAATACTGATCAGCGATACGGATTTGATTTTTTTGGAACATCATGATGTCTTGCCGGCATCATTGAAAACTGTTGACCGCTTCTCTCTTGCAGGAAACAAGCCTATGTTTATGTATACTATGATTGTCTTGCTAATACTGTTATATGGAAAATGGAATAGGTCTTTGGATTATGGACGCGGATATTCTCTAATGGACGACGGCTCGATTATGAATGACGGACTAGACGCTTGTAATTAGTCTCCTTATACATGTGAAAGCAGAACACCATGTGAGTTTTCGGAAACCGTTCATAGGGTCTGTTGAGAAATTCTGCACATTCATCGGTCTCCATGTACAAGGGTTTACGTCTTGAACATCGGCTTTAGCTTGTTGGTGAGATTCTCTCCCGTTTCCGCCCGGATGGGCACGACCCAGGCATATTCCGATAGAATATCGATACAGGTCAAGAGATACCGGTTGTCAGCACTCATGTCGACCCAGTCGGTTTGCCATTGGCTGTCCATGCTTCCGTGGAAAATGATGCCAAGCAGCGCGATGTAAGCCAAAGATGTCTTGGGTTTTGGGGCTTGGGCTTGCGATCGGCGATTTCCGTGGGAGTTCGCAGCAACGGAGAGTGCGTTCACTTCACTATACGCTGCAAGGCTCTCACGACTGTAGTATTACTTGTCCAACACCCTCTCCAAGCGCTTCAGGATGGCGACTGATGTTTTTGTTTTTAACATCCTTTCATTATAACGTGGCTATCGGGTTCTGTCAGTGCGTTTACCGCTGACTGCCCTTTGAAGGCGCCTGGTCCTCCACATCCGTCGTTCACCGGCGGACCATAGATGGATCCATTCTGCCGAGTCAGTTAAGCAGAGATGGTCGCGACGAAGGTAGACATCGTGACGCAGATGGGTGAGGTTGCCGTTCAGTTCGTCATTCAATACTCGTTTAAATGTTCTCCACCCACTCCGACACAACCGAATGAGAGTCGGTAGAGGTTCTGGCGGGTCACTGTCTTACACACCACTAATGTTTTCGATGATCTTCATGCGCTTCTCATACACATGGAAGCATACCTTGGTAGTCACTGGATATCCACCAGGACACATTTCAATTGTCCGAGGAGATGCAGGTGGTGCGGCAGTTGGGTGCCGTAATGGGCTACCGTGCCGGCTGAGCTATTACCAGGCAGTGCGAGGTAAATCATGACGAATGACGTGTCTCACTTCAGGCCCTCGTTTTAATAGACGTCCCAAACCTCGGGCGTCTGGGATCGGCGGGACGTGTCACGGATCTCCAATGGTGTGGAATTTGCGGAGGTCTGCTGCTGCTGCATCCAATCCCAACGCTAGGATTTCCGACCATTTCTTGTGTCACGTGCATGCCTGTCAGCCCTTGTGGGAAAGCCTGTCATCCTTTGGGCGCCACATGTGACCTGCGTCCACGCATCAGCAAATCCACCATATTGGTACCGGATACCACTTGGTTCTGGACCATAAGTTCACCTTTATCGTTCCATGACGAGATTTCTTCCAACCGCTCCAGCAACAAGCCAGCCTCATCTGGAATATAGCAAGTAGGCTCTTCATGTCTTCTACCGCCACCAGGGTGGTATGCCTGGTAACGGCAGCTGTGGAACAAGTTGTCCTGGCTGTGCGACTGACACTGGGATTGGTCCAGGTTAGGGGTTCTGTATTGTCCCATGAACGTGATGTACCGTTAAAGTGCCAGATTGTAACGTTGTATTTTCTCACTGTCGCTTAAATCCCGTCGTGGCTTAAATCTGGCTCACGTCCTCATCGAGCGTGTTCAGCATTTACACCATCGGTTGAATCGGGTACGGAGATTGTAGGATTTGTAGCAGGCGTGGATCCATCAGGGCCGTTTTATTTTCATATGCTCTCCCCAAGAGTCCACCCAACACGGGGCCGAGCACGGAGGCAGTCAAAGGCACTAAGATAACCCAGAGAACACACCTTACTGTAAGATCATTTTCGTCTGCGCATGCAGGAGACGCTTTTACACCAGGGTACGAAGAATTCCCTTTTAGGATATTGAGTCCAATGTCACATAGACAGCACACGAGGGCGGGTCCGCTCCAAGGACAACGGTCCGAAACAAATCAACCAAAACATGATGCACACTAAGAATGTCCTCTAGGATCAACAACAACAACAACAAGTCTGATGCGTATCAATCATTTTATTACGCCCTCCATAAAAGCATACCCAAGCTTGGGGAACGGCATTGGGTGTGTTTACCTCATATTATTGTACGCTCACTCTGGCCCAATGCGAACCTGCCATTTGAGAAACTGTCCTTGTGTGACGTCTTTCTTCGAGTCTCTCCGAGAAAGATTTGAGTCCGTAGTCGGAGCTGAGCGGCAGTGGCTTATTTCAGGTCGATCGGCATCTAACCGTGCAACGGGGAAGGGGGGAGGGGGTCATTGCATCTTTAAAATCTTCCCGCTCAAACTGGATGCGCCCGGGGTAGATTGTTTTGCTAAATGCAAAAGTTAAGTGGTGATTCTCGAGCTTTTAACACCAATAGGTTGTGAGCAAACTGATGTTACGCTGTTATTTGATTTTACTAAACCAATTCTCTACGAGTTAAATGATGCTGAGCTGCCGATGATGACTGCCTTTGGTAAAGAGCTGGATCACTGCCAGGGTGGGCAGTCTTTCCACAAAGGTGACGTTATGCATCGTCGTATAGGCCGTAACACCACACGGCCCAGGTGATGGTTCAGACAGTCATGCTGTCGTTGTGTTGCATGAGTTTCCGGGCGAAATGCGTCTTGCCTTACCCCGTCGGTCCCGCGATGAGGCAGGTGGAGGGATGTTGCCATTGTTGGAGTTGTTATCCTTTGGTGTCGTAACTCCGTCTCGTAAAGATGGTACGGATCCACGAGGTGTTTATGAGGAGATGGTGGGTGGGTTCTACTCCGGTGAGACCGTGGAGTAGCAGGTTGTTGTACCGTGGTAGTCTGAGACTGTGGTTTAGTAGGTATCTCCTGTCCCCGATTGGGACCTGGTGGTCGGACGGGCTCGTGGTGTGACCGGGTCGGTGAGCGTGTCGTACCCCACCTGATCTCCTGTCACAGGCGGAGATGTTCTAGATTGGGTGAGTAGCGTGATGACAGTTGCCACGGGTTATAAGACACTCTCATACAACACGCCCAGGAAGGATAAGACAGTGATCACAGCACCCCCTTGGCCTTTTCTGGTTTGGAGTGTTGGCGACAGTCGCCCTTTGTCCATGTCCGAACGTTGACTGAACTCCATTTCCTTTAGACAGTCTCTATATCCTTTCTATCTGATTGGCGAGCACCCACTAGGTCAACTTCACCTATACGTGATACGTCTTGCCTCGACGTCGTTCGGTCTTCAGGATGTGTTTCTCACGGAAGTAATCTGCTGTAAATTTCCCCACGGGCTGTAACTCCACGTCGTAAGACGTGCCTATCTGGGGTTTCCCTTGGACATCTTCAACTTGATACACCGCGGGTTGCCGTTGATCACAACGTGTTCGTCGCTCCATTTGGGAGGGTATGATATTTCGAACTTGTCCTTGAATTTACTGATCCGTACTTGATCACAAGGCTGGAATTCATAGAGACGTGGACGTTTCAGGGGTGAACTGGGATACAAGACGTTCCGGATTTAGGTTCGTTGCGCTCGATTACTTGGATGGGAGCTCTTTGGATACTGCGGTGATACGGTGATAAAATCGGGATTTTACTCGTCCACAAGTTTCGAGAGCACATCGATGTACTGCCGTGTATATCTGGCCGTGAAGTGCTTGATCATCGGTCCTTTGAAGGTGTGGTTGTACTTTTCAACGATGGAGGCCTTAGTCTCCTTATACATGTGAAAACAGAACGCTATGTGAGTTTTCGGAAACCGTTCATAGGGTCTGTTGAGGAATTCTGCACATTCATCGGTCTCCATGTACAAGGGTTTACGTCTTGAACATCGGCTTTAGTCTGTTGATGAGATTCTCTCCCGTTTCCGCTCGGATGGGCACGACCCAGGCATATTTCGATAGAGTATCGATACAGGTCAAGAGATACCTGTTGTCAGCACCCCTGTCGACCCAGTCGGTTTGCCATTGGCTGTCCATGCCGCCGACGATGGCCCAGTTCCGTGGAAAATGGTGCCAAGCATCTCGATGTAAGCCAAAGGTGTCTTGGGTTTTGGGGCTTGGGCTTGCGATCGGCGATTCCCGTGGGAATTCGCAGCAACGGAGAGTGCGTTCACTTCACTATACGCTGCAAGGCTCTCACGACTGTAGTATCTATGTGAAATTTGGCAACACAATATATCAGCAGCATATAGGTATTCCAATGGGTACTAATTGTGCACCCCTATTGGCCGACCTGTATCTGTTCTCTTATGAATATGACTATATGCAGGCGCTTTCAAAAACCGATCCTTTCAAAGCCCGTTCCTTCTCATTCACCAAACGCTATATAGACGATCTTCTTGCTGTGGATAATCGCTATATAAATAATGCAGTGAAGGATATATATCCACCTTCACTGGATTTGAAGGAAACTACAGATAGCCCTACTGGCACATCTTATTTAGATCTCTATCTCTATAAAAATGAAGCGGGCATTCTCTCTCGTCGACTTTATGACAAAAGAGATGATTACAATTTCGACATCGTAAACTATCCCTTTCTGGATAGTAATATTCCAGTGGGACCTGCATATGGCGTATACATATCTCGCTTAGTAGCATTTGCTAGATCCTGTGTTAAATGTGATGATTTTAATCAACGTCACAAAACATTGTTGCAGAAACTTATAAAACAGGGCTATTCCACCAAGCGCCTCCACTCAAAGTTTCTCAAATTTGGCGATACATATCGCATGCTGATAGCAAAATACGAACGTAGCGTGCAAGATCTATGGCGCTACGTTTCGTAACTTGTGTCTAATTCCGCTTAACCCGGGGCTAGGGGCCGTATGAACCCATGTACTTCAAAATCCTCATGGTACTCATATGAACAGTCACAATCAAAGCGTGACTGAGATACATCTTTTTTTTTAGATGACTACTCTATAACGAATATTATGGATTAAGAATACTGATCAGCCATACGGATTTGATATTTTTGGAACATCATGATGTCTTGCCGGCATCATTGAAAACTGTTGACCGCTTCTCTCTTGCAGGAAACAAGCCTATGTTTATGTATACTATGATTGTCTTTTTGAATTTGGTGCTAATACTGTTATGTGGAAAATGGAATAGGTCTTTGGATTATGGACGCGGATATTCTCTAATGGACGACGGCTGGATTATGAATGACGGACTAGACGCTTGTGATTGTCCATCACCTTCTCCAAGCGCTTCAGGATGACGACTGATGTTTTTGTTTTTAACATCCTTTCATTATAACGTGGCTATCGGGTTCTGTCAGTACGTTTACCGCTGACTGCCCTTTGAAGGCGCCTGGTCCTCCACATCCGTCGTTCACCGGCGGACCATAGATGGATCCATTCTGCCGAGTCAGTTAAGCAGAGAAGGTCGCGACGAAGGTAGACATCGTGACGCAGATGGATGAGGTTGCCGTTCAGTTCGTCATCCAATACTCGTTTAAATGTTCTCCACCCACTCCGACACAACCGAATGAGAGTCGGTAGAGGTTCTGGTGGGTCACTGTCTTACACACCACTAATGTTTTCGATGATCTTCATGCGCTTCTCATACACATGGAGGCATACCTCGGTAGTCAAACTGAGAATATCACGCACGAGATGCTCCGTCATCCTTAAGTGGACTCAACGCTCTTGGTGCCCACGAATGAACGTTGACTCGAGCGTTGGAGTTCTATAGCGTCTCGAGATGCATATCACACGATGCGCGCCTGTGCATTGCACGTGAAGGGCATTTCCGATTAGTGGTGGAGTGGGTAGTCAATTCACAGCCTGAACTCTAGGCGGCTCATCGGATCTGCTAATGCTACAAACGCTGCATTGAATGACCCGTGGTACTCACCTGGCCCCAAATTCATAATCACCCCTCCACATACACACCTTGGACTGTCCCTACTACGCATCCACTGTGCATGCACATATCCCAGTCTTAATTCACACTGGATTACGTCCACCCACAATCTTATACATGAATATGCAAATAAAGTCCGTTTTTGCCGCATTGAATCCGTTTTCCAGGTTTTTGCGGAATCTCACGTTTGCATCCGCCCACCAGTCACGTGGTTTCTTCTCTAGAACCACGACTGTGGGCCCCGTATGGCCCTTATGCACGTGACGGAATGTACAATCCAATTTTCGGGATTGTTTTCTGGAATTCCAGTTTTGCATCCACCAGACAAGAGTCCGGAAGTGACCTCGCACAAGAAGTGACCTATGACCGTTGACTACGCACCGGAATTGACCTTCGACCCTGAATTTACGTCATCGCCGGACGTGGTGTCATCACAGAGGTGACGTCACAGCCCCCCTCGATTACCCTCAAATCAGCAGAAAGGCATATCGCACAATCTCTACTATTAAAAGAGCCGGCCTGAAATGTCCGACTGTACGTCTGTCACAGGTAGAGTCCGTTGACACCTTTGCAAGTGGTTTAGAGCCACCAAATTTGGTACACGTATACTACGAGAGTATACCTACATGATGTTGCCATACAAGCGTCAGATTCGACTTTCAGTAGCTAGCCATCGTCCAAATTGTTTTTCTATATGTTGCGTCCGTAGGCACCCTTCCAAATGGGTTAGAGCCACCAAACTTGGTACACATATACAACGAGAAAATACTTAAATAATGCTACCGTCAGATTCGCCATTCAGTGGTTAACCCCCTTGCAAGTGGTTGAGAGCCACCAAACTTGGTACACATATACCACGAGACGATACCTAAATGAAGCTACCCAACTGTTATTATAAGCGTCACATTCGACATTCAGTAGGTCCATAAGGAAGCCCAATATATGGGGTTACCACCTACAGAGGCTCTGAAACATGAAATAGCTGTTTGCCGATATAGTATCCAGGATTGCCCGAAGATACTTAGGGATGGACTAGAGCGAACGGATGTCCACTGAACACGACCAAGTGCGAACATGGCCTAAAAATACATCTTATGCAATACATGACTGCTGAGTGTAAACAATAACTGACAGTGAGGCTGAACGCTCGATCGGTGATAATCAGGCTACATAACAGGGAACTCTGACTAAGACGAGGAACCTACCTTTTGGAATAGTATTGTGACAGCGGCCATTAATACCCAAGATGCGGAGATCGTGAACGCTGGGCAGGATAAATTGCAACAGGCTTACTTCCAAATTCGCCCATACATCAGGAAAACAGCCATGGCTATCAATAAACGGTGTAGCCTGCTACCGCTTGGCATGAAGGGCGATGCCACGCATAGGTCCATAAGGAAGACCAATATATGGGGTTACCACCCACAGAAGCTCTGAAACATGAAACAGCTGTTCCAGACTAAGTTGTCGACATAGTATACAGGACTGCCCGAAGATACTTAGGGATGGACCAGAGCAAATGTATGTACATTGAACACGACCAAGTACGAACATGGCAACACATTTTTTGATGGACACAGAGCGACCACAGCCGAAGATTCAACTTTCGCAAAGCATACGAGAATTGTAAACACACCCATAGCGGCTCTCCCAGCTTGGGGCCCTCGTTGGCCGAGTAGTCTAAGGCGCTTCGCTGGTGACCGCTAGCCTCACACCGCTGAACGGGCACGGGTTCCAGCCCAGCTAGTTCATGTGGGAAAGTTTGTCAGTTACTTGCCGACGGACGGCGATTCTCTCCGGGTACTCCGGCTTCCTCCATCAACCAAACTGACTGTCACCATATGAGTGAAACAACCTTGTGTGTGACAGTAAACCAAATCCCCCCCCCCCCCCCTCCCGAGTTTGGGTGTGTTGTGATGGAGGGATAACAAAATGTGTAACACGCAATAGGCTTGTTGCTGTTGTTGTTCTATCATTAGACTACACCCACAGAGCTACGTATGGGTGTATATGTGTAGGGGTTCTTTGCGTAAGACGGGCGTTTGACACGTATCATTCTCGTTCACTCTCTCGCTCACTTGGAGCTCACTCAGACACTCATTCAACGACTCACTCACTCATTCACCCGTTCGTTCTTCACTCATTCACAAACTAAATCACCCTATACCCAGGGGGAAGTAACTCTACCAGACTAGACAGACCCATCATGTCCTACTCACAACACTAGCATTACAAGCGGCTGGTCCGTCATTCATAATTCAACCGTCGTCCTCTAAAGAATATCCGCGTCCATAATCCATATAACAGTATTAGTACCAAATTCAAAAAGACAATCATAGTATATATAAACATGCCTGAGATCAGGAGTCCCGTGTCTTCTCTGGGCACACTCCAGGGTCGACATGCATCTCCATGATTCACGAATCGCCCCTATGGTTTAGTGTATAGGGGTGTAGATATGCAAATCTCGAGTGCGCACCCGACTCTACACCTTTTCTACTACTGATGTCGTCACCGTCACGTGGAAACTACTCGATTCGTATTTTACACCACGAAAGCTTCAATTGGGGACCATGCATGCTATATTTGGATCAGATATCGTCCCTGAATCGTCCAAACATGTCCCTGTGCACCTAAAAGTTGCCCGTTCTCTCTACTACTCATCAACTGCGCACCATGACGTCATTTCCCGTCTAAACCACCCTAGGCTTAACATACATGCCGAGAGTTTCGACCTGACACCCGGAACGTTATATTTGGACAAGGATGGTCTCTCAATCGATCAAAAACTCCCTTGAGCATCGACGGACTGCCCACTTTCGCTACTTCTCTTCCACCGGCCATGGGCACTATGACGTCACCTGACGTCCAATCTATCTCTAAGCGTACTCTACATGCCGAGAGCTTCAATAGCAGACAACATACGCTAAAGCTGGTCCCCACATGGCCAGTCAATCGTGTGCGCACTTCCAAGACAGCGCATACACACCATGACGTCACTTTCGGTCAAAACTACCCCAAGGGTCGGTTACGATGGCTGAGTTATGAATGACGGACCAGACGCTTGTAACAGGCCGATCCCTTCAAGATAAGACCCTCCCCGACCCATGTAGACCAAGTAGGCCACATCTGGACGCATTTCACGGGGGTTTTTTTTCGATTTTCCGCATTTTCTCGGAAAATTCCTTGTTTTACATGCATCCACCATCACACCATGCACCTGCTGGAAGACCACGGTCCCTTTGGCACCCCTATTTCCCCATCTAGACCCATTTCACAGGGGTTTTCCACATGTTCTGATTACAACACATATAAGGGAAGTGGGAAGAGGTGGCGACATACTGACAGAGCCACATGACTTCACAGTATAGCCTTTCGGTTAACCTATTCTAAAGCACATACCAAGAATCTAACGATTCGTGATATGTGTTGTATCTCAGTTACGCTTGTATTGTACCTGTTCATGTGGCAACTTGGATGATATGACCACACGGCCCCTAGAGCACCGGCATAAGCGGTATTAGATACAAATCTAGAGAGCTATGATGGAAATGCTCTGACAACTCGTATATTGGTAATTGGTGAGCTGTTTCGCTGTGACAACTCGTACACTGGGAATTGATGAGCTGTATCGTCGCCAGATGAAAATGACGGCATTTAACACAAAAGACTAGTCTGTAAGGCCCGATGTCGACCCAGCATCAACTTCCCACAAATGCCAACATATATCAAAGACAAAAAGGTCTGTACAGGGAGCAGGCCTCGGGGACGAAACATCCACCAGCAGAATCTCGCCATATACAGGTAAAAATTACAACACATATAAGGGAAGTGGGAAGAGGTGCCGACATACTGATAGAGCCACATGACTTCACAGTATAGCCTTTCGGTTAACCTATTCTAAAGCACATACCAAGAACCTAACGATTCGTGATATGTGTTGTATCTCAGGTACGCTTTTATTGTACCTGTTCATGTGGCAACTTGGATGATATGACGAAACGGCCCCTGCACCGGCATAAGTGGTATTAGATGCAAATCTAGAGAGCTATGATGGAAATGCTCTGACAACTCGTATATTGGTAATTGGTGAGCTGTTTCGCTGTGACAACTCGTACACTGGGAATTGGTGAGCTGTATCGTCGTCGGATGAAAATGACGGCATTTAACACAAAAGACTAGTCTGTAAGGCCCGATGTCGACCCAGCATCAACTTCCCACAAATGCCAACATATATCAAAGACCAAACGGTCTGTACAGGGGGGCGGGCCTCGGGGACGAAACATCCACCAGCAGAATCTCGCCATAAACAGGTAAAAATTACAACACATATAAGGGAAGTGGGAAGAGGTGCCGACATACTGACAGAGCCACATGACTTCACAGTATAGCCTTTCGGTTAACCTATTCTAAAGCACATACCAAGAATCTAAGGATTCGTGATATGTGTTGTATCTCAGGTACGCTTTTATTGTACCTGCTCATGTGGCAACTGGGGTGATATGACCGCACGGCCCCTAGCACCGGCATAAGCGGTATTAGATACAAATCTAGAGAGCTATGATGGAAATGCTCTGACAACTCGTATATTGGTAATTGGTGAGCTGTTTCGCTGTGACAACTCGTACACTGGGAATTAGTGAGCTGCATCGTCGTCAGATGAAAATGACGGCATTTAACACAAAAGACTAGTCTGTAAGGCCCGATGTCGACCCAGCATCATCTTCCCACAAATGCCAACATATATCAAAGACCAAAAGGTCTGTACAGGGGGTGGGCCTCGGGGACGAAACGTCCACCAGCAGAATCTCGCCATATACAGGTAAAAATTACAACACATATAAGGGAAGTGGGAAGAGGTGCCGACATACTGACAGAGCCACATGACTTCACAGTATAGCCTTTCGGTTAACCTATTCTAAAGCACATACCAAGAATCTAACGATTCGTGATATGTGTTGTATCTCAGGTACGCTTTTATTGTACCTGTTCATGTGGTAACTTGGATGATATGACGACACGGCCCCTAACACCGGCATAAGTGGTATTAGATCCAAATCTAGAGAGTTATGATGGAAATGCTCTGAAAACTCGTATATTGGTAATTGGTGAGCTGTTTCGCTGTGACAACTCGTACACTGGGAATTGGTGAGCTGTATCGTCGTCGGATGAAAATGACGACATTTAACACAAAAGACTAGTCTGTAAGGCCCGATGTCGACCCAGCATCAACTTCCCACAAATGCCAACATATATCAAAGACCAAAAGGTCTGTACACGGGGCGGGCCTCGGGGACGAAACATCCACCAACAGAATCTCGCCATAAACAGGTAAAAATTACAACACATATAAGGGAAGTGGGAAGAGGTGCCGACATACTGACAGAGCCACATGACTTCACAGTACAGCAGTAGTAGGGTAAGGGTAAATTGAGTCTAATTTCACCCGGATGTAAAAATATATGAGGATTGAGGTGGAACTAGTGGCGCCATCTGTACACATTGGTGGCAAAAACCCGCACTAGGGGGAGACAACTCGATCTGCATATTGGCGGCTGTGGGAGTGTGGTCAATATGGCTGCTGTGGGAGATGGTGGGTTCAAAATGGCGGCCTATGGGTGGTGGTGGTGGGTTCAAAATGGCGGCCTGTGGGTGGTGGTGGTGGGTTCAAAATGGCGGCCTGTGGGTGGTGGTGGTGGGTTCAAAATGGCGGCCTGTGGGAGGTGGTGGTGGGTTCAAAATGGCGGCCTGTGGGTGGTGGTGGTGGGTTCAAAATGGCGGCCTGTGGGTGGTGGTGGTGGGTTCAAAATGGCGGCCTGTGGGTGGTGGTGGTCAAAATGGCGGCGCAAGGGAGCAAACGAGGCGGTGGGGAGGTCACGGGGAGAAAAAACCCTCACATTACCCTAAAAAAACCTCTAAGCCATATAATAATAATAAACATAATCTATAGGTGTTGTACCATGTTAATAGGATCAGTCTAGCATCTGTACCACCCTAAGGTCGAGCGTTTATTGTCCCGTGTATCTCCGCAGAAAATCAACAAACAAAATGGCGGCTCCAGGATGGTGTGGGGACGCCCTTTCCACATCACGGCGTCGATCCTAACCATAGCGCCATCTGCACACACTGACGCAAGGGAGACAACTCGTGTGGCCCAAGGGTATGGAAATAGCCGTTTTGGAGCTAGGGGAGTTACTACTGGTCCAGTGGGGTCGAGTGATGTATCAATGTGAAGCCTAGGTGAGGGGGCATCTGATGGGCTGGGTGTGGGGTTGAACTAGCGTCATTCTGCGCATGCGCGGTGGCCCAAGGGTATGGAAATAGCCGTGTTGGAGCTAGGGGAGTTACTACTGGTCCAGTGGGGTCGAGTGAGGTATCAATGTGAAGCTTAGGTGAGGGGGCATCTGATGGGCTGGGTGTGGGGTTGAACTAGCGTCATTCTGCGCATGCGCGGTGGCCCAAGGGTATGGAAATAGCCGTGTTGGAGCTAGGGGAGTGACTCATGGTCCGATGGGGTCGAGTGAGGTATCAAAGTGAAGCTTAGGTAAAGGGGCATCTGACTGGAGTAGCGGCTTGGGCGTTGACACCATTCTGCGCATGCGCGGTGGCCCAAGGGTATGGAAATAGCCATTTTGGAGCTAGGGGAGTGACTCATGGTCCAATGGGGTCGAGTGAGGTATCAAAGTGAAGCTTAGGTGAAGGGGCATCTGACTGGACTAGCGGCTTGGGCGTTGTCACCATTCTGCGCATGCGTGTTGGCCCAAGGGTATGGAAATAGCCATTTTGGAGCTAGGGGAGTGACTCATGGTCCAATGGGGTCGAGTGAGGTATCAAAGTGAAGCTTATGTGAAGGGGCATCTGACTGGACTAAGGGCTTGGTCGTTGTCACCATTCTGCGCATGCGCGGTGGCCCAAGGGTATGGAAATAGCCGTTTTGAGAGCTAGGGGAGTGACTCATGATCCGATGGGGTCATATGAGGTATCAAAGTGAAGCATAGGTGAAGGGGCATCTGACTGGACTAGCGGCTTGGGCGTTGTCACCATTCTGCGCATGCGCGGTGGCCCAAGGGTATGAACATAGACGTTTTGGTCTCGAGCGGGGTTTCTCATGGCCCGATGGGATCGAGTGAGGTATCCATGTGAAGCCTAGGTGAGGGGGTTACACTAGGGTGTCGTATCCATTCTGCTGCGCAGGTCACGTGGGGGTTGTGACGTCACTTCCGGTTGGGGTGAATGGGGCGTGACTTTGGGTACATGTCTAGACTTGTTTGTGTGTGTTGATGTACTGGGGTGTTTTTTTCCCCCCCACAATGGCGTTTACCTTCGGACGTGGTTTGGTGGGTCTGCGCACAGACGTCACTTCCGGTTTTCACTAAAACTACCTCCAAACCCAGAAGAGTTCCAACGTTCAACCCTCCGGGTTTTGTTTTTCGCAGCACGCGCGCGAGGGTTCTCCGGCCGCAGCGCGCGCGTCATCCCCGGCAGTGCCCGCGCGCGCGCGGGTCAAAAGGTCAAAGGTCACCTCCAGGTCAGACGGTCCAATATGAATAACGACAAGTTCAACAATGTTCATACAGTTTATTATCCCCAATGTTACATCATACCCAGGCTGGGGGAGCCGCCCTGGGTATGTTTAGTATGTTCACAGCAAAACAAAATTGAAATATAAAACACCATGTTTTAACGCACCGTCACATTTAATGTTTACTGAGCTCAAGTCAATGATCAGCATGTAGACATGTACGGCATGTTATGGTATTCATCAGTGCACGAGTGACGCATTCAACCCATGGCAGTGGTGTGTCACCTTGGTAAGGAAAAACGTAACATTGGTCACCCTCTTCACTGTCCACTTGGTGTTGGGTCGTTGTTGTTGGGCCCATCCCAAGACATCCAATTGTTCCACTTGGTCCAGCATCATCTCTAGTGACCTCCGGTCATTGGTGGTAAACGGTTGGTCGTACACTGGGTGGAGGGCACTGGAATAGAAATAGCGCAATTCACCCGTCATCTTATGGCATAAGATGTACCCAAATGCTACATTTAATGTGAAGGCCGTAGGTTGGTCATTGAAGATGGTTTCCACGTAGCTGCGTAGACGGGTGAGCTTGGTCAGTGGGAAATTGTAGATATCTTGAATAGGGCGATGACGGTGGAAACAGTGCCGTGTCATGGTCCAATGGCGCCGAGAGATGTCACTCTCTGGATCATATTCGGGTAAGAGATCGCTAGGAACATTTATGGGCTCGTCCAGAAAATGTTCGATGTATGGCGTATGACTCGAAACCGTAACGGTGGGGTCCGGTTGGAAATCCAGGCTCTTCCCAACTGTGGGTATAGGCGGGCTCTCCGTCATCGCATCACCAGTGGCGTTCGTCTCCCCGGGCTTATCTTCACTGGGTCTCACCTTCCGCGGCTCCTCTTCAGTAGGAAGTTGTCGCCAAAACCGTGGAGACGGGACATGAATCAAACGCTGATGCCGTCTTAACTGACTGCGTCGTTTGAAGAGTTGACCACAATCCTTACATTGTTCCGTCGCGTCCTCGTGGAATGAGCGTTCGTGGCGCAGTAACTGATCCTCCCGATTAAATGACCGTGCGCAGGTTATACAAGTATACCGTGCATCGGTGTGGGTGGAGCCCTCGTGGCGTCGTAAATTATCTAGACGAGTAAACTGCTTCTGGCAAGTTGTGCAAGTGAACATCTTGGTGGTTGATAGAGTGTCTGATGAAACGGCAAGGCCGCTTCCCCTTTATAGCACGCTAGCTGGTAATCTATTTTTAGCACACTCTACCCCAAGTCGAGGATCGAGACTGGTGTACTGGTGTACGACTGAGCCGCATTGCGCAGACGCGAAGTACCCGGATGATAGACACGGACGTCACCGATCCGAAAAGACACGGACTTTACCGAAAATACACGGACTTTAACGAAAAGACACGGACGTACCCGAAAAGACACGAAGGCGAACGCCATTGTGGGAAACCCACACAGACAGGTCAGTACATGCATTCCTATGATGTTCACGCATAATAAAAAGGATTGACCTGTAATCTGTGTTGTTGTTGTTGCTCTCCTTTTTTGGACTAACCCATCAGAATAGTACGTATCACGGACTACACCCGTAGAGCTACATCTGGTCTATAAAACACGTCTCTCTGGATCCTACACCTTCATTTCTACGGTTGTAGAGCCATGGCGGAGATCCAGCCCTATGCGACTCGCATTTTACAGCATGCCACCGCGGTGAATTCATTCACGGGTTACCGAGCAGTGGTCCGGTCCATGTTTGCAGATGGCGACGACAACGAGGGGCGACGCCAGATCCTGAACGAGTTCACAGAAGCGGTCCTCCACAGAGTGCACTCGATGGAGAGGCGTGCCATCACTCACCCCTACTGGACTATGACAGCCATCCTTGATGCTCGGGCTATGGACCAGGAGCGCTCACGCCGGAACCAGCGCCGGCTGGTTGGCCTCATACTAGTCTGCGCCCTATTGACCCTGGCGCTGTGGCATTGACACTATAAATACGAGGGTCATTCACCGATCGTCATTGGGTCAAGCATGTCATCCGTCCTACGAGCCATCCTGCCCCTTACACCCCGGGTGGGGTTACACGTCTATGAAGATAAAGTCACCCTCGTGGAAGACCGTGGAGATGTTTGCTGGTCGCCCGCTGAGACCGCATCGAATACGGTGACGCTACACCGTGACGGCTGGACCAAATTTAAACGCGTGTTGAGCGGCGAGCTCGATGGACACGTCATCCACATAGACAATGCCATCTACGTATACCGTGGACACTTCTTCCCACGCCTGGGCCGCTACCAAGAACCTACGCGAGGCTTCACCCTAGACCCCGATCTGTGGACAGCCTTGGAGAAAGTGGTGCCTATTGTGGACCAGCTGTTTACACCGGACGAGCGGTCATCAGACGAGTTGGAGTGGGCTCGTGCCCTGAGAGAAGCGGCGGCAGAACCCCATGAACAACTACATGAACCCGACGACGACGATGCCATTGATTACCCGGCTAGACTCAGTCAGCCCAGTGACATGACAACCTGATCCTTTGATCTCACGGGGTTGTCCCTATAAATACGGGAGACAGTCAACTCTGGTACCATTCACGTACTGACCATGACGGAGCATATAATACTGGCGAATCTCAGCTTGACCCCCGAGGTTTTCCTGCACGTGTATGCGGATAAGGTCGATATCATGGAGGAGGTGGTGGGAGACATCTGTGATGCGGACCCTACACAACCGTGCCCGGCTCACATTCGTCTGTCACGGGAGGGCTGGACCAAATTCAAACGGGTGTTGTCTGGTGAACTGGACGGCGATCTCATCCACTTGTGTCACGATGTGTACATCCGACGCGGCCCTTTCTTTTCTCAATTGACTCGGCTAGATGGGGGTACAGTGCATTTTACCCTTCACCTGATCTATGGTCTGCATTGGAAGATGCCGTGGTAGATGTGGATGAAGTGCTTATCAAGCGGTCATCAGACGAGTTGGACTGGTCATTTACCATGGACACTGTGGAAGCCCATGAAGAAAATCAGAAAGAAACTCCGGCCCAAGATATATCCCTTATAAATAAACGATAGAGCCAGGGTCCATCATCATTGTACCACCATGAAGCGCTGGGAGAAGGTGTTGGATAACTTATACTACAGTCCCGACAGTCCGGCGGCCTATAGTGCATTGTCGGCTCTCTATCGAGCGGCCAAACCCCAGGGGATACAACGTGCCCAAGTCCGAGATTGGTTAAGAAAACAAGACACCTATACCTTACATCGATCTGTCCGTCGCCATTTTCTACGGAACCGGGTCATCGTGGGAGGAATAGATGCCCAGTGGCAATCGGATTTGGTCGATATGAGCGCCTTTGCCAAACACAACGATGGGAATCGGTATATCTTGACGTGCATCGATATCCTATCCAAGTATGCGTGGGTGGTACCCATCCGGACGAAAACGGGGGCAAATCTCATAGCGGCGTTCAAAGACATCTTCAAGACCGGGCGCAAACCTTTGTATTTGCAAACCGACGAAGGCACAGAATTCCTCAACAGACCGTTCCAAGCCTTTCTCAAGAAACAGAAGGTATTTTTCTTCCATACGTACAACGAGACCAAGGCTTCCGTGGTGGAAAGGTTCAACAGGACATTCAAAGGCCGCATGTATAAATATTTCACCTATAAGAATACAAGGCGGTACATCGATGCTCTCCCGAAACTTGTGAGGGGTTACAATCGAGCCTATCATCGGAGTATAGAGAGAGCCCCATTACCGTGACCCAACGCAATGAAGCCCAAGTCCGGCGTGTCTTGTACCCCAGGCCATCGCAACGAGCACCGAAGGCGGTGTTCAAGGTCGGGGACCCTGTACGCATCAGTAAAGTCAAGGGCAAGTTCGAGAAAAGTTACTTGCCCAACTGGAGCGATGAGCACTTCCTGATTAAACGGCGCCTACCCCGACGGCGGCGAGTCTATGAACTGGAAGATCTTCAAGGGGAACCGTTGCTAGGGACGTTTTACGAGACGGAATTACAGCCTGTCGTAAAAACACAGCAAGACTACTACACGGTGGAGTAGATTTTGAAAACGGAACGTCGACGTGGCAAACTGTTTCATTTCGTCAAATGGCAAGGCTGGCCCAGTTCCTTCAATTCCTGGGTCGCTGCCAACCAGGTGAAACGACTATAAAGCCAGACACCACTGCCGTTCTCCTTCATTCCACGTCCGACCACAGTGCTATGGACCAACAGAAGCTGCCTCTGAAGACAGCGTCTCCCAAAACGCGCAAAGCGCAAGTGGGTTTTGTGGTGATAGTACTAACCCTGCTGAGTGTGTTGTACGGAGATGTGTTTTACGACGTAGCCTATGTCAGCACGTTACTTAACCAACTGAGAACACCAGCCACCAGCGAAACCGGTCTACAGAGAGCACCAGTCGTATCGAGCCCAGTCACCACCACCACACCCCGTGTACAAGCCACGTCGAGTGTAAGCTCTACACCTACACCAAGAACACCCACTACGTCTCAAGACCCACCGGATTTCATCCCTCACAGTGAACAGACAACGATCACCGACGTTGTACCCACCCCCATCATCATCCCTGACAGTGTACAGACAACGACGACCAACGTTGTACCCACCACCACTCCAGTTCACTCGTACCAAATTTACAAGAGCGGTTTACCAGGACAACGAATACACCTCGAACCATAGACCCCCGTTGGCAGCATCCCTTCAAGTGTCTCATCGCAGGACCGACGGGTTCCGGCAAAACGCACTTCGTCAGGAAGGTCCCTCAACACGCCGACAGCATGATCACCCCACCCATTGCCCGAGTCGTGTGGTGTTACGGAGAATGGTAGGCAGCGTATGCAGCAATGCCCCACATCACGTTCGTGGAAGGCCACCCAACCTGGCGCGATTTGGAACCCGACACCTTTGGTGGTTCTGGATGATCTCATGGCGGAGACGGCTCAGCATCATCTACATTGTGCAGAATCTGTTCAGTAAAAACAAAGAACATCGGAACATCAGCTTAAATGCCCACTACCCGGTGGTCTTCAAAAACCCGAGAGATACCACTCAACTGCTGCACCTGGCGAGACAGATATATCCCGGCCGCACACCGTTTGCGTTGGAAGCCTTTAAAGATGCGACAACCCCTCAGCACGGGTATATGCTCTTCGACCTCAAGCAAGCCACCCCCGACCACCTTCGACTACGGAGCGGCATCTTTCCCGGAGAGACCCACCACGTGTACTTGCAAAAATAATGTAAACACACCCACAGTGGCTCCCCCAGCTGGGATGTGTGTGTTTGATGATGGAGATAATAAAAAGAATGAATACCACAGCAGGGTTGACTTTGTCTCTGAGATAGATAAAAAGAGCAGAGTTGTGGGTTCTGGCATTAGTTGTACAGGATGTCTGCGCGAGTACAGAAGCACGCTCCCAAGCTCCGTGTATTGAAGACGGCCCCACCCGAGTTGGTCCGAACCATTGTACGCGGTGCGGACCCTGACCGTGTACGCTGTCTGTGCGAGATCGGGTACAACCTGTTAAAAGGCAACGTACCGCTCACTCCGGCTCAGAAGACCAAGTTGGCCAAGCATAAGACAGGTCTCCGAACCCTAGTCCAGAAGTGGGTCCCTCAAACACAAAAGAAAAAGGTGTTACAGAAAGGCGGCTTTCTCGGGGCCATCTTAGCACCGTTGGCCGCTTCCGTGTTGGGTCCCAGTATTGGGTGGACTCTTCGGCCGACAATGAACCACACGAAAAAAATGGTCCTCGTCGAACCACGGTTCCTTCAAAACCTCCAATCGCCCTACCCTGTCCCACCTACGGTGAAGACCATAAACACTCGATGGAGAGATGCAACAGATCTGACAGAGACCGGGGTTAAGCGACAGTGAGAAAGTACAACGGTACAATGAGACGCTTCAACAGTACATGACGTTCATGGACCAATACAAAAACCCTCTCTACCCCCACCACCACCACCACCACCACGTGACACACCGCCGATCTCAGCACCGCTCCAACAGCCGCCATTACCAGGGGTACCACCCATAGCCCCGCAGTGGGTGGAAGACGAAGTGCTGAAGAGTGTACCTGCCTCGTTCAAGAAACAAGCTGGCCTGGTATTACAACGGATGAAACAGAATCCTAACATGACTTGGAATGATAAAAGCGAACTCCTGGTACAGAATCAGGTGGTCCCCGGCACCCACATGACGGATTTAGTGAATGATCTGATGCGTCAACGCAGATCGCACACCGATCCTCGAGGATGGGAGGTCTTCGCTCCAGGCTTGAAAGACATGCATGTACCACAGGAATTGGTGGGGAACCCCCACCGCTGGGCCTTTATGCAGCAAACCCAGCAATCGCCGAGTCGTGCACCACGACTCTCACCACAACCTTCTTGGGAAGTCGAATGGGAACCGGAGTCACCCCCCAAAACACCACCACAACGGGCACTTTCTTTTC